>JAZHYW010009478.1:0-202440 GCA_037355805.1 Ixodes ricinus
GGTTCAGCTCCGGTTCAGTTCCGGGGAGCGAAAAATAACGGTTCGAACCGGTTTGAACCGGTTCGAACCGGTTTGAACCGCTAAACTGAGAATATATTTTCCGCGTTCCTTTGGCAATAGGCACTTTTTCAAGAGTGAAACGACTAACTATATAGCTTTTTATCATTTGTCGAATCCACTTTTTTTTTCAGGTACCAAAAATGAATTGCGTTGTTGAATTTCGATGAACCAGTAAATGAAAAGCCAGATTAACATATATGACTCAACGTCTATTTCTTTTTACCTCAGTCGCACATATTTTACCTGAATCTAAAGGTTATCAGTCTGGTGGGTCGTCTAAAATGCGCGTGATTAGTAAACCTTTGCGTCGCAATATTAAAAGTCGAGTCCTGCTGTGCTCTTGTACTTAGAAATTAATTAGTGCATACAATCATGAAATGGGCACGTTCTCGCCATATATATTCTGAAATCTAGATTATAAAATACGTTTCACAATATATATGATGACGATGGAACTGAGCTTAAAGCAATAATATTTTCAAAATGTCAGGAAAGTTTTAGGTCAAACCATTTCAGTCTACCTTTTATAGAAACTCTGAGCGACAAGCAGAACGCTTGCTTTCCTGATCAACATTGTTTACACTCAGCGCCGTGATGCAGGCGAATAATAATGCAGAAAAGAGTGACCTTCGTATTCAGTTCGGATATGACCTATAATAGACCGCATTGAAGTGCACCTTTTCGACATAGCTTGGCGTTTGATGTTTGTTCTTGACAAGATGCCGGTTAATTCAAATTGTAAATAAGCATCACTCTTGCTAATTGGTGATTTGTTGTTAAACACAACAAAATGGTATTTCATAGTCTACTCGACATTACAGCTACTTAATTGGTCACTTTCTGACGGTCTGCGTGCGCAATCGTCATAGTTCTGCCACGCGCTACTGTGTATGTACTTTGTTTTCATCCAGCCCACAGACACATAAAATTGTTGTTCATCAAATGAAAGAAGCAACAGACTTCTATATGTTTGAAAAGTTGAATATGCGTCAGGAACACAAGTTATTTAAATCAGCTTCAAAATAAAAAAAAATTCATAAGTTTCTCCCCAATTGCTTATACACGTGCCTCTCGAGGATAAAAAACGCCGGAAAAGAACCTTATGGTGATAGGCCCTTTATTTATGTTGTCAAGTCTTCAGGTAGTAAGAAAATATTTGTTATTGTCATCAATAAATTTGACTGTATAAAGTTCACATAACCGCTTCAGACCGACACGGGAGGACGATACTCGAAAATACGCCATCTGTTGAGTCTGCGAAGCGTGCTTATTTGTTCGCTGTTTGGCAGTGTGAAACACCAGGTCGCGGGGTATGCCAAAAAGAACTGTGTGCTCACGTTATAGATCTGAAGGCAAATGCACGAAATGTGCAGAGAGAGAGAGAGAGAGATAATAAATTAAATTATTTTAAATAATGTCATACATGACGCATTACTGCAAAAAGAACTATATAGGGATGCATGAATTTTAAACGTAAACACGTTTGACGTAACTCCGTCTGGTTGGGTCAAAAAGTTGAGAAATACAGACCTTCACAAACCAAGTCCTAAACATTTAGTGGTCCGACGTTTCAATAGGTCGGGCTCAATAGGTCGACAGCCACTTAACCGTCGGCATGTGTCAACGGACTAAGGCACCTGAAGAAGAAAATTTAGTGAACCAAACGACACTGTGTAGATAGAAAAGAAGCTGCTGCTCTCCACGTGCAAATAGTCGCCCTTGATAAAAAACAAAACAAAAAACAAATCGGTTTTGAAACGTCGGACTCCTTAATGTTCAGGACTTGGTTGGTTATGGTGCGTATTTCTCTAGTAAAGATGTGTGTAATGATGTTCCTAATTACACATAAATATCGCAAGGAACAGACAATATATTTCTAATTTAAATCACATTAGGACATCGGACTGCACGAGCTCGAAACACCGCAGAATACTGTCTCGCGAGGCTAAAGTGATATTTGGTTTTACGGGCACTTGTTTTGTGGCCTGATATTACAACTCCGTGCTTTATCAGTCATGCGCGCTTTAACATTTTATGAGGCTGCAGCATATCAGCGCGAGACTGCTACATATACTGCACAAGGTTACAATTTGAACATCCCCTTTTGCTATATTTTGTTTCTGCTTTAAGGGGCATTGCAAAGGGACCAAGAAAATCAAATGCTGCTTCGAACGGCGTGCCAGTGTCAAACATGACATAGAATTCTATAGGCAGAACTGGCTAAATAGGCGCAAGGTACCCCTTCTGATCCTTTCAAGCACGTGACTCTAACTCATATATTTGCTTGAAACACCGGTAAATTGGTGGGGCGCTCACATCTTCATAACTGGATGTTAATTTCCAACACTTAGGAAGATCGCGCATGGTTGTTTCACGCTCTTGCCGTTTAGGTTCTCTATTGGCTCAGACCAATAGCGTCATCAACAAAAGAAAATGCGCTCAAAATTCTGAACCTCTTTCGGCTATTATGTTCAAAATACGCCAGATTTCTTGCTTATTTTATGTTTAATGTGTTGCTAGAGTCCCAGCCACTAATTCGAGCGAAAGCAATGCAAATTAAAACAAATGGCCAGAAAGGCTTTGCATGGCCCCTTCAAGTCCAGATGCAGCCTATGCTACAAACAAACACTAAGATTTTGGCTAGGTACAAAGATAAAGTGTCGCGAGAATTACACGAGGCATATGAAATTAGGACCAGGGAGAAGAAATGTATAAGTGACACGTCCCTATCTTGATCTACAAATGAGTTTGAATTTTTGAAACGCGGGCTGAGCAGATAGGGTAAACGGGGTTTTTGTGGCTATATAACGTGTGAAGTTTCAATGAACTGCAGTTGAAAGTGCGCCTTGTCCTGTTTCCCTTCGTTTGTGTCCCTGTATTTTTTCGGCGCTTTTTGTTTGCAATGAACCAACTGGCCCAAATCTCCACTTTACTATGCTACAAGCACGAGCCTTTGGTCCCGACCACTTGCACTGCAGGAGCGCGCGTGCTTAGACGCTGAAAGCCCGGAGCTCGCTCTTTTAGCTTCTGCTACGCTCATACTTAAAGTGAAACGGAGTATTGTGTTGAGAACATCACATTTCAACAGAAAACTGAACTGTTTAACATGGTTTGCACGTGACATCATCGCACTATATGCGAGTGGTCAGAGATTTCTTTTTGCTGAGAAAATCAAATCCCGAGCTGCAAAATTTACGCTGCAGAAGGTTCGCGCTCAGTGCAACCCATGTATTTAGAAAAAAACATTATTCTTGCCTGGTGCAGCGTCGTGAGGAACGGCGCGAGCGTCTGGCACCCCGAAAACGCGCTTTCTGGCAGGAGTGATTTCGCAAACGAAGTAGTTTTGCAGGATCACGCTGTCTGCTCTGTGCCGAAGATGCGGAGCAGAGGAACCTTTACAACACAGTAGATTTTAACCCCCCCCCCTTTTTTTTTTAATTTGACGATGCTCCTCCAGAGAAGACTTTTTATTTCTGAGGGACTCCTACCTTTGTTTGAAGGTGCCAATTCGACAATTATATGTGTGTCATTTGTTAGCAGTAATTCTCTATTTCGTTTATTTTGCGTCCAAAAACTGTCAAGTTTAAAGAAAACTGCGAGAATTTGAGCGGCTGCCGACTTTCGGCTGTCCCTCAATGGCCACTAGAACTCTTTCTTTTCATGTATCCCTGCCATACACACTTGTAGTTCTATTTATCGTCGGATTAATAAGCCATATTTAGTCTTTTCAATGCTCTTATTCTCGTGGACAACTTTCTCAGACAGTTCAGCAACAACGAAAACATGTTTGAGTGCCTCAACGATGTGTACATGTAAAATAGTTCATGCAACAGTTTTTGCACTTTCAGTAAATACCACCAAGAGGTAGTCCCTGACGTTGATAGCTTGCAAAAACACCCATTAGTTTTCCTCTCTGCTCAATGGCAGACTCAGAAAAAAATAAAGGAAAGAAACAGCTTTCCCCTCCTCAACTCGCTATTACAACAGGCGGCAATGTGATCTGACGCTAATTGTATACCGCCAGTGTTCATCATAGTCATGCGCTGGGGTTGGCAAAGAATAAAGCATGGGTTGAGATTTAGGCTTTATTAGAGTTCGGCTATTCTCATCTTTGATTGAACACGAGCCAACACGAATGTTTGGCGATGCTGATTGTCAAGAACCTGAGCACTCGGCTCGGGCTCATGACAACCGAGTACGTCACGGTGTCGCACGACTCGCGGTGAAAAGTCGTGATGGCTAATGCCCCTGAATAAAAAAGGTAGCGGCATCTTCTCCCTCCTCCTTTGACGCGCACACCTTTTATCTTTATGTTTTGCTTTTTTACACCCACGCGTCGACTGTAGCGCCGCCTGGTTTGGACCAAGATAGCACACGGCCGTCCTATACTTGAGTCAGAGCGCAGTCAAAGGCTGAAAAACACGCAAATACATATACACAGGCTAAAAGCGCACTGTCACTGTCTACCAGCCTCGAAGGATGTGCTGAAAAAAAAACACGATGAAAGCCGTGACGTTGCACAGTCGGTGTTACTTGATTGGCGACATGAGCTCATTGTATGCACTGCACTCCGACAGCATAGGCATTCCTTCCCCCTCCTCCTCTGACGCGCACACCTTTTATCTTTGTTTTGCTGTTTTACACCCTCGCGTCGACGGTAGGGCTGCCTGGTTTGGCCCAAGATAGCAGGCGGCATTCTTCAAAGGATGTCGCTACTTTTCTGTATAAATGGGCTTTAGTGATGGCATGTGACGTCACGGTGTCAACAGCGCTAATACATCTATATTCCGTTGCAACTCAACCAGGTAGGGCAAGGGAAAAGAAGGCCGGGGAGGAAGAAGCAGACGAAACGTTGGAGAAGAGAGGGGAAATTGACGTTCTGAATTTAAGTCGATGCGGTGAGTAATGCGACAACACCATGGGGTCACGTGACGTGACATTATTTGACAGCATGTCTTGAAACCATGACGTCATGTGACCACGTGACACACGATTAATCGTAGTGCCAATACAAAAATGCCACGAAAACCCACAATTTCTTATACATTGCAATTCGGTTTATGACAATGTGATCACTACATAGAAATGCAGCTGCCAATTTTTACTTCTCAAACACTTATTTTGTAACAAAAAAAATTACCGTGAACCGTTTTGAACCGGTTACCGTTATATTTTTTCCGGTTCAGTTCCGGTTCAGTTCCAAGATGGCGGCGAAGATTTCGGTTCGGTTCAGTTCCGGTTCGGCTAAAAATAACGGTTCTGTTCCGGTTTTCGGTTCGGTTCGGTTCCGGTTCGACACTCTGGTGGCAAGTGCCCGTTCGGGCACACTCTGTAGTGGTTCCACGGCCGAGCTCAGCGCGGTGCGGAGAGCGCGCGCTCGGCCGTCCGCCCCAACCTCGGCAGTAGCGAAACGTGGCCGTCCATGATAGTACGCCGCAGACGAATTAAGAGAGTGGAAGAAGGACAGGCGTGCTTTCACATCGCGTTCAAACACATAAGGAATGCTTAACTGTCCCTCGAGACTTTTTTTTTTTTGGTGGAGATGGTATGGGTTAGTTTTCCCAGTATCGTGTCCGTCAGCAAACAAATGATGACACGAAACTTAGGACAGCTGCCGCAATCTATGAACGACGGCGGCAACCAGACAACCGGCTTGCCGATTGTCTGGTTGCCGCCGTCGCTCATAGATGGCGGTAGCGGTCCAGCCTTTCCACTCTGGCTTGCCGACTTGCGGCCGGCCATTACTTCATTCCCACCGTAGTACAGCTTCGCTGGTCTTCCTTCTTCACCAAAGGGAAAAGGCTGAAAGTTTTTTTTGTCGCTTTTTTTTAGGTTTAGTCTGTTCGGTGCTGCTCGCGCTCATGTTCACGCACGCATCTAGGTCCAATAATGCACCCGCGCACAACACCGCACCGAAGAAACCGAGCACACAACTTGTACGTCCCACAGGCAACATTCGTCTGCTTTCGTCCTATGTCCGCTATACTTTTTAATTCACGGAAGTATTTTCCAGATCGCTCGAGTTCTTTCGCGCAGTGTTTGACTGCGCTAGCCAAAGTGATTGGGAAAATAAAGGAGCGTCAAATGGTAGTTGATGTTTGCACGTGCCGGTTTTTACTGGCACTTAAGTCGAGCGCTCGAGAAGTAGGCTCGTCGGCAGGCAAAATGGGCCCCCGGCAGACGCCACTGGGCGGCTCTGAAGAGATTTTTAACAAAGCAAGCTTGTGTTTAAGACCCCCAAATACGTCCCCGATCGTACTTATTGAGTTCTGTTCTCGACTGAGCCGCATGATTGCATCTGCGCTTTGCCAACCCCAAAGACGACGCTAACCGCTCAACCCCTTCATTGGCGGCTTTTTTGGCGGCCCTGTGCTGAACTTTCTTTGTTCTCTCTTTCGTATTAAAGTATTTTATTGAGAGCTCTGTGCTAAGTTCCATTTCTTTTCTAAAAAGCACAAAAATATATATGAGGGTGGGGAAGGTGCTTCACATGGTCCAGCAGCTGTTTAAAAAATTATCAAACAATTGATTTTATTGTTAAAAAGAAAAACTGCAGGAGCTGAAGATAACTTTTCTGTAACTCATTGTATCTCTTCTTTCTCAAAGCCATCTAGAAACGAAAAAATTTGTTCCTTTAAAAAGGTGAAGCTCCGAGAGCTGGATGGGAGACAGTTGCTCTTAGGAAACGGTGACCATACTTCCAACTTCGACAAATACCAAGAAAGTTGCTTGCAGCACTTGTGCTTTCAAAATATTCAGACTCATTTGATTGCTCAGGGCACTTGATTTGTAAGTTCGAAGGTTACATATCTTGTAAACCTCTAATCATCATCAGATACCAGAAGCCAGCCTCGCAAGTACAAAGGCCTGCGAATGCTGTGCGTGGGAATGTTTCGGAAAAGTACAGCGTTGTTTTTTGCAACACCAGATGGCACCAGTATATTATTTGTTTTTCTTTTGACATGACTTCCGCAAGATGGCCGAACAGTATTATGGTAGGAGTTCGCCTTCACTTGAGCCCAGTACAGATCAAGCGTGGGTGAGAAGTATACATCCCACATCTCATGAAAAGCTTAAATGGATGCGAATAGAGAAGATAGCGGAAGGTGTCCCCGGCAGGGCGGCAGGCGGCTTATTGACGCTGGATTTTGTAGTTTTTCAACACGGTGTTTGGTAGCGTATCCGGAAGTGGCATTAGGTGCAAGAGACCCATAACAGTGAATAATTTGTAATGATAGTCTTGGCATAAAGAAAAAAAAAGACGCGATTGGCGCTTCTTGCGTCTCTATGTCCCAAGACCATTAAGAAGCTGAGCTATGGAGGAGAAACAACCAAGCCGCGAGGATGTTTGCGAAAGTATCGACAAGCCGATTGAGGTTAAATTGGTGTAGGTTTTTTGTGAAGACGAAACATATAGCTGTCAGTGGTGTAATACCTCCCATCAGAACGCAGCCGATTTCAAAACTGGTTACGTGTAACTAAACCGTGACCCTTCCCTCTTCTTCTCGCCGTCCCCCCCCCCCCCGGCAAAGATCCAGGTGTCATCACCTGTAGTGGGTAAGCTGATGCATTACGGACAAGGATGCTGGTACCGTCAAGGCACAAAATGCGTACCGAGTGCATTTCTGCAACGTCACCGCGAAGCAACGAACATTATATTCTGTCTTACCATTGCCTTTGCCGCAGTAGTGCGAGGGAGGGAATTTTTCGTATAACATTCAATGCAAACTTATCATCGAATACCCACAAATGCTTACCTGAAAAGTGCAACACAAAACAAAACAAAACGCCTTGGTGTTATTATTTCGGTTTAAGGGCACGTTTCCATTGAACACAGATTTGAGGTCACCTCGTCGGGCTGTGGGTTTGATTCTGTATATGTAGCTCCACACGTGATGTGTTGGTATGCCATCAGGAAAGGACAACATTCTTGAGATTTTATTGTAGTTCAAATTTACAACACACATGATATGAATCGTATCACCCGCAACAATATGTCTAGTGGAGTTGGCATCATTCTAGATAAATGTCAAAGGATCTTGCAACGTCGTAACGCATTCAATAATATCAACGGGATAAAATGGTAATAAAAACTACTTCAGTTTTTTTCTTTTCTCACGACCTCAAAACATTCTTTTCAATCCACGGTCATTCAACTCGTGGCGCTATCACTGCACGCACGTCTCCATCTCATCGGTCCCGAACGGTTATAAAAATAATTCTCGACCATGAAACTACAAACGAAACAACGAAACTACCAATAATTGGCATGGAGATAACAACGTAGCCACAACACAAAAATTAAATGGTTGTACGCTTGATTGGCCATCACTGGGTATATATTAACACACACAGTTCTCCGGGTTATAGATACGCGTCGACATTTTGTAAGCAAAACGTGTCCAACAACGCGTGCCTGTACAGCGGGTACTATTCAGGCGTTCTTTTTCTTCAATAATGGTGTATAGGGTTAATGTCGCGCTCGAGGATTGAGATCGGCTATACTGTGTACTTTAATTAACTTTCAGGCGGGAAGTGAATTGCTAGTGTACAGGCGGGAAGGACACTGAGGGGAATCGCGCAACAAAAAAACCAATATGAACTCCGTAATACGGGCAACCACGGTGCCATCATCTGCTTGGTTCTTGCTGCGAAGCAGATGAAAAGGCAGCGGACTCTGACACTGGAAAAAACAAACCGAGAATTAATGAATTTTATAAATATTCACATGGCTCTTACAACTGGTGACGAAGCCAGTACAACGTCCTGCGGGTGTTACCCACGGCTGTTTGCTCACACGCAACTTTATAATTTACCATGACGTCACTACCCGAGACTGGGCACACAAAAAAAAGATTTAAAGTGATAGAGATGCGAAAAGGGGGACAAACAGAATCCTCGAACTCCCCCGCTTGCGTCCTTCCTGTCTTCTACCGCAAATTATTAGCCGCTTTTAGGCCATGTAATACGCTTACCAGTATAAATTTCAGTGCAAAATTTTACATCAAGACTCTTTTAGAACTTAAATCAGCCTATCGGGAAGACATACTGGTTCTGGTATATAAAAGCACAAAAACAGTTGAATAATGTTTTATATCTGAAATTGCTTCATTTACGAGGTGAGCGGTTGACTTAGATTTTTAACCAAAGTTATTGTTTGTACACTGTTCTGATATTTTATGCATGTACTGCCTTAGTCTTACATTCTCAATTAGAAATGACAAAAAATGTCAACATAGAAACAGAAATTATAAATATCTAAAAAATCAGGTGGCGCGATTTTGTTTTAAATTATCATTACCTCATTTGCATACCACATACGCATTACCAGATCCTCATATCACACGTCTTTTCTTATTTTCCTATTCACCCATAATTTTGCTCACATCATATACCATAATTAACACGTAGAAAGCCTGCTCAAGAAATGCGTCACGTGTACCAACATTAAACATGGTGAAAATCAGCGAAGAAATGTAGGATACTTAGTAGACTACAGGAGACAGAAAAGACAGTGAACTCACAACTCAATATCTAAGTCAGAAGAGAAAAACAAAGATGGCAATGTATAAAACAGACACATGCTCATGGCGCAAGTACTGAAGGGAGCGTGGGGATGACTTCAGCTCATCGAAGCGTTTAAAAATTATAATTATGTTTTTTCAGATAGTGCTACTGAAGGCTTGCTTGTACAGTGGTACCCCAAACCTTGTATAATAAATGCCTCGAAAATGTCTCTGGGGAGTTTTTCCTTATATCAGCCTATGATAGTCGGTACTAGCTAGAGCTGAATTGCAAGAACAAGCTTGACAGTGCAGGGGTAGATGACCCTCGCAACGTTGATCTAAGAGCCAGGTTTTGCTCTCGTAGCCTATCTTTAATGCACCGTCCAGTCTCTCCTACATACGTTCTACCACATGTTAAGAGGATGCTGTACACTATGCAAGAGTTGCACGGCACAAAAGGGGTGGTATGTTTCTTTTTACCTTTCTGTCGAAGAAACTTTGTCCAAATTTAAGCTCGGCCTTGGAATAAATTTGTGCTATTTCTTTAAGTGTCTGAAAAACAACTTGGTCTCCATATCGTTGGGCTACTTGTTTTAAGTTACGCGACACTTTGCAAGCAAGTAACCGCTAGCACCAGTTTTCTACCTTTTCCTATGATTTTAAACATGTTGAATGCTTACAAACTAGCCCACCATTTCCATAAAAGTAATAAAAACTATATTATTCACCCTCTCCTGACTATGAATTGTGATGGAATTCAATCTTAAAGTTTCAGGTATATAAAATCAGAAACACCTTAACCAAGTTATTCCACGACAGTTCCTGCACAATTTGTCATACAGTAAATAATTAAATTGTTCAGTTATCTCATTTTCGTGAACATATCAGTTAAAAAAGTACCACGAACAATTTAGCACCCAAAAATTCATGATGTTAGTAAAAGAAATAAAGAGTGCATCACTTCTAATAATGAAGTGTCGTGCCCGCGAAATATTGCTGAAACCCACATTTTGCAGAATTCGGGAATTCAATGCCCACGAAAATGAAGTCATGTACAATATTTCACCTTGTCTTGTGTTGTTGCATTTCTACTGTACTCGTTCGAAAGACGTTCTAACATCGTTTTTATTATTTGGGCACGAGACTATTGTTAATGTTACACAAGTATAAACCGAAAAATAATCAACTCACCTTTAGGACTTCTGCGAAGCTGGCACCAGTTCCTCGTGTTTTTCTACTGAAACGGTCTTCTCTGAAATCACATAAACAAAACATCAGCTCTTTCCGTTTTGACACTTGATTTCCACTCATTCCAATTAAATGTTGTTAGCAGAGTGAGGTGTTACATCCCGAAAGGTAACAAAATAAATAACCAGTTTTCTAGTAATAATATATTTTATTACCGAAACTCCCACCAGAATCAAATGTCAGAGATCAACATATATTTCGGATGGCTGGAAGCCTCACCCCATCTTCTTTTTTCCATCCCTATCCCCTAGATAAGCTCTGTCCTGAAACTACTTGCTATGAAAATAAGGAATGCTCCATGATATTTCTGAGTCTGAACGAAATATTCGAAGGACTTTTCTTTATTCTGGCTGTCACACACGTTCAACTTACTTTTCTTTGCCCAGATAATTGCGACCCACCTTTGCTGTTTTGTCATTGTAAGACTGTGTAGTCGCGTAATCATTATTGCGTGAAGCACGTTAAAGGCTTCAGGTTAGCAGCCATATAGTGCGCTGGCTAAATATTTCATTTACAAAGGTTACACCAGACGTCAGTCTTTAGGCACTTTTAGTGCTCACTGTCTAGACTTTCGTACAACAAAGTTGAGTTTTGGTTTTGACAGACATGTTAATGCAATTCCGGATTCGGTGCAATTCGGACAAAGTAGCACAAAACGCTAGAAGTGAGAAATAAACGAAGATATTTTTAACCACCCTAAAATAAATTTTATGCGTAAACATTAAAATATGCCAAGATAACTTCAGGGCTATATCAAGGGTTCCGTGTTTCCGGAGTTAACTTTTTGGTTTGCATAATCTCGCTTTTCTAAGTTTTTATATATTGCTAACTAAATAAAAATAATCGTTATTTTAATTATGGCTGCATTTTATTTGTTGAGAAAAAGCAATTACAGTTTATTTTTTGTCACAGGTCTTGTAAGCTCGTGTGTCAATATGTATCACAGCCACTCGCTTCACTTCATCATGTTCTAATAGAGGCCCAAGTAACATATCCTAATCTATCGTCCCTCAACTGACTGAGCCCTTTTCTGTTAACCTGTGCCCCTGTAAACACCGTGAAAAGTGCTCACTTTTATCTTCCCGGGTCGAATACTCGGGCTTCTGGGTCTGCTGTTGGACACTTGCGCTGGCCGACGCTCGCTGTTTTCCGGGAAGAGCCTTTGTGGCACCTGGTTGCCTGGCCCACTGTACTGACTGTTCGGAAGCTCTCGAAGGATGTCCACCAGGGCAGCCAACATAATATCTGCAACAGTGTTTTAAGAATCATTAAAAAAACATTCGAGACCAATACCTTTGTTATTTCCACTCCTTCGTCGTGTGAGCTAACCGGTGAATCAGAAGGAAAAGACGGGATTAAATTGGAAGAGAAATCAAATTACATAGCACAATAAATCTTGCGTCGCGGTTTTAGTCCACTCTTTCAATCATACAGCGGACGCAGTGTCCACCAAGCGGAGGTTTGACCGAGCGAGTTGGTTGATGTTGGCAAGTGGGAGATGAGAAACCAAGGATTGCTGCTGATTGTTTTTAGAAAGCTCTCATTACAGCTCACTTTGGGTACCATACATGCCACCGGATGATTAGATACGGACGCTGCGTGACAGTTTGACATGGTCAGTTTCTAGGAGCTCGCGATATGGTTCAATTACTGCGTCTGTGGTACGCCTACAAGTTTCGAGAACTTTGCATCATATGGTGCGACCAAACCAAACTGTCCAAACCAAACTACACGGCCCGATCACTATATGTAACAGGCTCCGATTTCTCTGCTTTGTTGACGGGAAAATCTGAAAACTTTGTTTATTTTCAGTGGAATATCTTAATTAAATTACCGATAAACGTACAGAAATGGAAATTCCTGGCTTTTTCGTTTTACGGTTATAATGAGATAAACAGCCGGGCTGCCCGAATTTTAAAAAAAATCCGGTAGCAGTTTTGTTGTAGTTGCCAAAATCGTCATACTTCGAATCGTCATACTTCAGTTGGTAAATCTTGGTGCAGTCCTTCACATACCAATATTATACAGGGTGTTTCACGAAAGGTGGACAAATTCGATATTGCGAAAACTACGCGTTGCACTAAAAAAAGGCTTGTGTCGTTTTGGTCCTGGGCGAGGGACCTTTTTAGAAAAATTATTGAAGTCCGAGATAATTATACTGTTAATTATTTTTGCGTAATTAACTTTTTTATTATTGAGTTTAAGGGCATGGTTTCAATTAGAAAATTGCTCAGCATCGTCAAAAAAACACTAAATCAATAAATTGCAGAACGATAGAAGGCACGGGAAGCATTTTACGGCTTTCTGAAAAACCGTACAAATTCGACGGGTTTTTAAGTTTCGGTTTGTAAGCAGAGCGCATCTGCCCCAGCAGCACCGCGCCCCATGGAGAGATAGTGCAACCAGCCTCTGCTGCGTCGCGCGATGACAGCGCAGCAGAGGTTGGATGTACTATCTCTCCACGGGGCGCGGTGCTGCCGGGGCGGAGATGCGCTCCGATAACAAACCGAAACTTAAAACCTGTCGAATTTGTACGGTTTTTCAGGAAGCCGTAAAATGCTTCCCGTGCCTTCTATTGTTCTGCAATTTGTTGATTTAGTGTTTTTCGAGGACGCTGAGCAATTTTCTAGTTGAAACTATGCCCTTAAACACAATATTAAAAAGTTAATTACGCAAACATAATCAACAATTTAATTATCTCGGACTTTAATAATCTTCCTAAATAGGTTCCTGGCCCAGGACCAAAAACACACAAGCCTTTTTGTGTTGCAAGGCGTAGTTTTCGCAATATTGAATTTCCCACCTTTCGTGAAACACCCTGTATATACCGGCGTGACGGTTTTACATTTCGTTTTTGCGTCTCGTTTTTTGCCTTTGCGTAGTCACCAAGTTACCCTCGTCAAGAACGTCTTCTACGTTAAAATACAAATATGCAAGTTGAGTTACACTTTCATATAAAAATAATTATGAAAGATCAATCGGTGAGATTATGGCAGATTCACCGAGGCTGAGTTGCAATGAATTAGTGTGATTGTTTGTACTAAGATTTTCTTTCTCGCAGCAAATATTTTCGTTCTCGAGTGGTTAAGATCGGCTGAGTGCTAGCAATGCCACTACCCTGTGAATTTGTTGGATCTCGATGGCTATAGAACTTCAATTCTGTAATTTTTTACTAATCCGGAGCTAATGCTGAGTTTTGAGAATTTGCTCCGGATGCAGAAAATGAGGCACCCATCTTGCAGAAATATTTTAACCCAATTTATTACGTAAAATTTAAACTACTTTTAATAATAGATATACATGACTTCTTTAATATCACGCCCTTTTATTCGGCAATCTTCTAAAACCATTTTGTCAATTAATTGTTTTTTTTTAATATCTGGTTTGGTAGCAGCTTCTGAGCGTCCTGAGCGTCCTGAGCGTCGTTCACCACTTGTGTGCGTGCGGCCATAATAAATTCCAGAGCCCAAAACCTCACGGCGTAAAATGAAGGTAATGAATCTTCAAGAACAGGATCCATCATGCACTTGATTTCTATCTTAACCGTTTTCTCAACAACAAAATATGCTAGGGCCACTCAAAATTCTTTTTTGTGCAGAAATGACAATGCGCACGGTTGATTAACATGAATTTCTCTCAAACCCAGACTATTTGCAGTCAACTCGCGAAAATAAAGGTGCCAACTTAACAGCATAAAATATTGAGAACAAAGTATTAACCCCCTTTTTGCGATTCCGAAAGCTTTTCAACCTCCTCGTAGAGGGTTGGTGCATGATAGCAGTTCGTGATGTTTTTACTAGTCTTGGAGCCCGTGTATTCGGTCAGCGGAAAAAAATAACGCACATAATTTTCTTTAGTGAGCTGACGTAATGTGAACACTCCGCTTCGGAGACATGATTCTCGAAAACCAAAGTTCGGTATATAACAGTTATTCCGGTAAAGAGCGGGTTAAGTGTCTACATGCCCACTCCACCCTCCTCGCACAAGCGAGAAAGAACATAAATTGGCGTAAAAAAGAACCTTAAACAATTGGCATAAACAACCTTTGGATAGAGAACTGTTTTTTATCGCTGGCCGTGTCAAGAAAGAAACAAGAGGGACACCGATTGAAGGCTTCGTGAATTTGTGCTTTCAGGCCAAACATATCACGTAGCTCTACCTCCCTAGTTCTGTATTTGCTCGCCGTAAACAAACCGCTATGTTTTCTTTTTTGTTTTATTTGGAAAAGTGACGGGTGTGTTAATTTTTTAAGAAGTCTTTGATGAAGGCTAAATCTTCAAAGAGGCTATGCTACAAAACTGGATAGGAATGTTTTAGTTTACACAAGCTTCCCGAATGAAAAATCCATCAATGTAACCTTGTTTGGCAGTCAATGATTTCTAGTGGACCGCTGACTGTACCTGATTGCACGTCAAGCATGTCTGATTGGCGAACAAGTTACTCTGACCGACAGTCAAACTCCAGTCAGACTCCGCTTGGTCGGCTTTCTGATGGTTTCCTGGCGGCAGCCAACCGCCGCGAAATGCCGTCAAGAGTTCTTGGTGGCGATTCTGATTGTACATCGATTGTCTCTGACTGTACGTCAAAAAGCTTTGACGTGCAGACAGACGTTACGGTCAAAGGACGTAAAGTTCGCTTCGGATACCACTATTTCGTCAAATCTACGAATATAAAAAATAATCTGTGCACGAGAAAACGATTTCGGGAAGTGAGCCCATGAAACCGCTGATGTTAGAAATATGACAAGGAGGGCACCCGACAACCCTGATCAGAAGCCCGCCGAAACGCCGAACACGCCAACGCTACTTTCTACTTTTGTTCGCCCATAGAAGCTTCGCCGAGCTTCCATGAACGATCGCTCTCGACTCGTTTTGTTTGCCCGCTTGCTCCAACCTGTCAATCCTGCCCGGACTCTACAATGTCTTATGTTTTTGTAGAATTTCGCCTCGACAATACCTAGTCTGTCCTGAGTTCCGACTATGTAAGGAACTATAGCGGTGTAGTTGAAGGCGACAAGGTGTACCAGGTTTACTGGGCCGGAGACGCGCGAACAAAAGGAGGGTTCTACAACGCGAAAGTACTCTACATGAGAGGTGAGTAGAACTGAAGTACGGCGATTGATGTACGAGTGCTTTGCATAACATGCGGAAGGCTAACTGCATATGCAGCCGGAGCATTCTTTAGAGCGATGCACTCATTGTCGGAACCTCGCGCTGCAATACTGAAATGCTCTTGACTCGGTCCGAGAGGTTTAGGCTAGAAAGTGTATACCTTTCTATCTGGTGTGGGCTATTGGCCTTACCGCTGTGTCGCAGCTCATTATGATTGTTTTATGAAGAGCGCAGACAAAAAGCATCCGCGACCGTAGTTCAGATATGTCAGCTGCTCGCGTTCTTCCGTGGAAGCCAGGGATGTCTGTCGTAGCATGCATGCTTGCTCTCTAGCTTCAACGGAGTTACATAAGTTTTGTGAATTAAAGTGTATACGGTCGTCCCGAAAGGTTCAGACATCGAGGGCGTTTCTTTGAAACATGCTTAGGGTGCATGTGGGCCCGTTTGTAAACGAATGTCCCTTTGCCTAAAACTCGCATAATTCGAAAGTGAAAACAAAATAAAAAATAAGGACAGGGTACACAGTTTTTCTGATTTTTGATGTCATGAATTACATTCATTTTAAGCGACTTGTGAACCATTTTATAGCCATGCAAGATGGCCACCTCGGCTTGTGAACCGTTTCATAGCCATCCAAGATGGCCACCTCGGAATGGGAGCTTTTATATTAATGCTGCCGTTGTTGATGAAATTCCTTTGGCAGTGCAGTCAGACGTCACCTGATGGACCATCAGGGCACGTTCCACCAGGGCTGTTGACTGGCACTCAGTGTCCCAAATTACGTATCTTTGATTGAATTTTCAACAGGGTTATTTGCACTAGCGGGGCCCAAGTATACTAGAACGCAACGGCAATGAAAAAGAAGCTTTTTTTGTCGCTGCGTAATGTAAGGATAAAGGAGGACTTTTTTGTTTCAGTCTCTGCAAAAGTTGATAAAGTTATAAGAATCGCATTGTTGGCTGTTGCCAACACTGCGATACACGGGATTTTGTCATAAATCCTTGCAATCCCCTCGCTGACGATATTTAAAGGCAGCAACTACGGTGAACACGAGCACTGCGTGAGCTTCTCATTTGAGCTCGCGATAACCAATGCTACGACATGCATTTGAGTAGTGGGTCGTGCCCAATCGCTGGAATTACGGGAATAGCCGAAGTGGAGCGATGTGTGAAACTCGGCGATTATCCTGTGCTTTGCCAACCCCAGCCCGTGTCTATGATATCTATTGGCGGCATTTAATCGGCTTTGGTTCACGTGGCCGCTTGCTCTGACTGCGAGGTGGAGGCGGAGAACGCTGCTCATTTTTCTCAAACATTTCTGCTACAGCCATTGTGCGTAAAAAAAGAAATCAACTGAGGCGTGTTTGGTAGATTATGAACGTCAAGGGTTAACTCTAAGCGGTCTTTATTAAGAGTAGAATGAATTGTTGCATTGCCATTTCAACGCAAATTTATAGTCCCTTGTCTTCAAAGTATTTGACTTATCTCAAAATAATGTATGGACTTCTCTTGAGCTCGAAAGAAACCGTAGTCGAACAAATGTAGATTATCAGGACGAATACAGTAAAATCGTTACTCGACGTGTGACTCAGGCTGCTGCTCAGATGCAGCAATTACTTTCCTTATTCGTAAGAAAAGAGAGCGCTCCACGCAAGTCACGCGTAGCAGACGATGCCCGTTTCTAAACAATGAGGTTGGTCGTCCTAAGCTTTTCTTGCAGAACTGTATCTCATTGGTTTGAAAGCAAACAAACCGCGGATTCTTTGGGAACGTTCGTTGTTCATAATTTGTATTTGTAACCTCGCTCCATCATTATGAATGACCAGCATTGCGGACAATCTTTCGGGAGAAGAAAGCGTGCATAAAAACGAGGCATGACTGTGCGAACACGTCAAGCAACATTCAAGTTTTTCTTCTCCGTGAATAGGGAAGACTGCTTGAATAACTGATGACGCACAAGCTTCAGCGGCGGAATCAGTAAACTTCTGATCGAGCTCCCAGGTAACCTCAAATGTTACTTGCACACGAATTGAGGCTGGCAACTTTCAGTCGCAGATTCGTGGAGAATCACAAAGGCAATGCAAAAAATCACGGTGAAAAACGTCTGCTTCTTCGATAAAATACATACCTAAAACTTTTTTCTCCACTTCTCCAGAAAGTTTGTTTTGTGCCACTTCACTCTCGACGAAGTTCGCGAAACGGGCCAGCGCTTCTTCGGCACTCTGGTCCCCTGTGAAAGAAAAAGAAAAAGGAACGAGCAAATTTTGTTAGTTAAGACCACCCACTAAACTGAATGGTTGTTTCAGTGTAACAAAAGTCAAAATCGGGAGTTTTACGTGCCAAACCAACAAAATGCATCGGATGTTGGCACCAGCGGAGGACGTAGCACTAATTTGGACCACCTGAGAATCTTTTGACGTCAACCGAAATCTCGGTTACGCCACGTAATCTCTGCGTTATTCCTCTATATTTATTGCGAGCACCTCGGCCGTGATTCATATGCTGCATTTGGGGATTCACAGGACACCGGATTATCTTAATGTGACCGAAGGGGTTGTTTCGGTGGAACAGAGATAATAACATATCAAAGCTAAAAAGAAAAAAATGTGCCAGTATTTCAATCTCTCCTTAAGTGCCTGAAATAAGGTTGTTGTAGTTGTTTATTCTTACAACGAAGCTGTATATGACTCGTTAATCGGATTTTTTCGTGTCGCCGTCCTCACAGAAAATACAAACTGTCAGTGATTGAAGTGAAAAGTGCATACATCAGGTGTACAACATACAGCAGAGCATTCGTTTCAATAAATAACAGGCACAAAACAAGCATCCGAACAACATAATTGATGATAAGGCGCTCCGGATAACAATGCGAAGCACATAGCGCGCACCGCATACGTTTCACGGTAAAGATGAGTATTGTGCAAGCTGCCGCGGCGAAGGCAGCTTGCAACGTGGTGAGCGGCGTCACTAACTTCTCCTATGTAAAAGAAGAACCCGCCTATACTCCGTTTCACCTTACGTCCAGACGCAGCGGACGCCACGAGCTATCCTAGCCAATCTCGTTCTGTTGATGTAGCCCGTGATACGCTTTCCGCGCGTCGGTGTGCCCCTCTCTAAGGTCACGTGACACTCGCGCAGCCTTGGATTGGCTCCAATGGCTCGCAAGCATCCGCTGCGCTTGGACGTAAGGTACATCGCTATGGCTCGGCCATGCATTGTTGGGACTCTCGAGGAGCAGCGTGAATACGAGGAGCGGCAGAGGGAAAAGCCTCGCTGGCCAATCACCTTTACAACGTGGATTAGAGCCCCAGCTTTTTTTCCCGATTATTTTAAGCGGGAATACTTCCTTCTGATTGGAAACGCTCGGTGGTTTTAATTCACAACTCAGGCGACTCTTGCATCGCAAAAAATAATTGCCCCTTTTCATAACTGTATAGTGTTTTTATTTAATGTCTGAAATATGATCGCACAAGCATTTTTATATTTATATAAGTAAAAACGTATGCCCCGAGCAGCACATAATTTTTGAAAGGCACGCCAGTAGTAAACCATCCTGTGTTTTTTTGACAGGGATAGTTGTAAAACTAGCAACATAGCCATAGCGGTTAAGCATTCTTTCGAGCAAATATTACGTCGATTTTGTTTCTTCGCAATCGTTTACTGCCTGAGCCAGTGTTAGTTCAATATATTTATGTGGGAATGCCACGTTTTGAGCACCATATAAATATTAAAAGGGTTCACATACGCTTCCTTGAAATTTTGTAACTCATTTTACGTTAGAATATAATCAAATGTAGTTAAACGAACCTCTAAAGATTTATTCACCTCGTAGGGTAGGAAAGATTTGTACTCCTGCCTTATGCCATTACGTCTTATATTTTACAGCGCCCCTGACCGCTGTTCCGGTAATAGTAAAAACAGCAAAAACTGAACAGGCACCACATTTAGCACAAAACTGTGCATATAATTATTATGCAGAAAGTTGCGGATTCGGGAAGAAAGCACTTCTCGATCATGTGCTTACATTTCAACTTTTCGACAACACTACCTTTTACTGAATGTTAAAACATAAATTTTACGTGCTTCTGTGCTGAGAGTATAATATATTCTTACACAGTAGTACATTCATCATCATAACCACAGAAATCTGAAATTAAAAAAAACTCCGACGATAATAGTAATTTGGAGAGCACGTGCCTGGTCATCGTGTAGATCCAATATTATAATCTCAAAATATTGTATGTCTTTTTTTCGTGTGTTCGCGTTTCCTGAGTTATGGGTATGAAAAACAAATCTAGTTACTAGCCGTTAACTTAATTTACGTTTTGGTTTGTGCTAGCTAAGATATTGTAGATTACGAAAAGCAGGACAAGCTCCTCCCCCCCCCAAAGTCCTCCACCTTTTCCCTTTACGAGAGCGAACGCTGGAGTGGAGGCCTGTGGAGAGGAGGAAGCCACCAATCTTGGCAAGCAGCGAGCTTTGTGAGGGAGGCTTGTCCTGCTTTTAGTAACCTGCAGCAGTATGGCACGTGAAGTAGGATGAATTTTTCGGAGTGTGTTGATTCCTCAGTCAGAACATATGCGCGAAAAATTAATGTCAAGCATATATAGTGGATTTGACACAGCGCACAAGGAACATATATAACTGGTGTACTTTATATAACACTTTTAAGTTTAGTTTGGCGTAATCCAGAACATAACAATGGCACATCACTAAGGTATAAAAGAAAGGTTATGATTTCTTCACGCACTCACAGGTTGCCGACTTGTTACATCTATGTTTTTGCTAGTTCATAAGAAGACACACATCTCTGTGGTTCATCAGATAGCACGCAAGGCTGTCAGCGCATTACGGAAGCTGTATTAAAATTTTTATGTTTTGTGTATTGTAGTTGCGGCACGAACATATTTGGTTTGGGATTGACAGTCTTTTTTGCCAGATAAATGTCACTAACGATACAAATATTCAACCTTCAATATTACGAGAACAGTCGTTAGGGGTTTTTCATCACAGCGTTTACCTTCACAATTATGGCAGCAGTCCAGGCACAGTGGATACCGCACACAGTATAATGATTATCCCAAACCTTTCGATTAAAATGCCGCCTTTGGAAGTTCCACGTGAAACGTCCGTTCTGACCTTTAATTATGCTGTGCGCAAACATGTCCTTGGCGAGCCAGTAGATGATCTCCTCCAGGGTGTATTCGTCGTAGAGCGACGTGGCCCCTTCAGCTTCTTGAGGATGCTGACGACGTCGGCCTCGGGTTGCGACCTCGGCGGGACCCTCTCCTCCGTCATCCGGTCCAAGTCCACGGGCGTTAACTTTCCCGACGACGTCACCTTGTTGTCGCTGGCCTTGCCGGCGTCGCCCTGTCCAACCCTACTGCTGGGGGCCGTATTCTTCAGCGACGGCGCCGCCGTGCTTGACGGCCTTTCTGCCGCTGTGTGCAGCTTGCTCTGCGTCGCCTTCTGTGGCTTCAAGGATTGCTGACTTGCGGAGGTAGCCTTAGCAGAGATGTGAGAGTTCGGAGGCAGCACCGTCTCCTTGGCGCCCAAGACGTCGTTCATTCGATGCTGTAGCGGATGGGAAGTAAAGGCAAACAAGTGAGACGTGACTTCAGCGTACAGAAGGTTAGCCTTTGAGCAATCTTTGTTTAACAAATTGAAGAAAAACTTTGCAAAACATGCTTCCCTGATAGATTCTTGTCCCTCTAATTTAATCAAAGATTTTTTTTTCTGCCTGGTGACAAAATAATTTTTCTCTGCTAGAAAAAAAAAGCCATTCAAAAGCTTTGAAGTATAAGATGCAAGCCGGAGTAGAAAATAGGGAAATTATGTTTCTATATGTTATAAAGCAGCTTTGCATTACGATATTCGAGATATTTCATGACAAAATATGATATCTTCGAGAAGTGCCATGGCTTTAACTCTAAGGCACTACCATCCTCGGTCGACATTAGGGTAGGTAGAAAACTGATTGTAATGCACATTGAGTGAAAGATTTGTAAGTATTTATTTGAACATATCACAAGTTCACAACACAGCTGCCTTTTAGCGTTGAGAAAAACAAAATATAGATGTAATAGAACAGTATAGTCATGCGCGGAGAATCTAGAGATAGAATGCCAATTCCAAACGACAAATTAAAAAAAGAAAAAGATCGCGTCTTTTTTCTTCTTTTGTTGTTTTTATCATTGAAATGATATTTGGTAAGATTACTTCATTGTAACAACATGTGATTTAAAAACATAACTAGTCAACTGCGGTTTCGGCATTATGAGTAAACTGAAAAAAGCGCAGATTTCAAGTTTCTGAATTCGTTTTATTTCAATACCGCCATAGCCTCCTTTATTCTTCAAAGTCTGTCGATTCACCGATAGAGGTATAGAGCGCCCGGGGCGCTGGAAGAAGACGAGAAGCAGCGCCAAATGGTTACCGATATGCTAGAGCACAGCCACTTGTGGGTTGTCCCTCAACCCACGCCAAGCGGCGGCCTGTGGCCTCTCCGCGAAACTCATCTGCGTTTAGATGTTTGCATTACCTCGGCGATCATAGCCCAACCTCAGGTGCAGTCAGCACGAGGGGGCACGGTAATTGCCAGATGCTCAAGGCACAAGATGCTAACCTTTCAACCGCAAAAGAAAAGAAAAAAATTAAGCGCGTTCGTGTTTTCTGATTTTACCGCAGCGGCAGTTTTGGCGCTGCCTGAGCAGGCCCCCTGCCTAGACGGTGTTGCCCCTGTGCGCTCCCTCTTTTTTGTTCCTTTTTTTCCTTTTACAGCGATCAGATGCTTTCGCGATTTGACAGGCTTAGTAAAATAGGGGAGGCTGTTGTACTACGCTGCCCAGCTGAAGCGCATGTGTTGATGATTAGTCAAAGGTTTTGTTTCTGCAGCGTATCCTTCGAGTATGAACCGGGACTACTACTTAAAATGGGTATAGTTGCATCGAAAAGTATGTTAACGTGGTTTCGGGACGCTTGGCGATGAAGACGCTTCTTTGCGGTTTTATTCGACTTCACTTCCTTAGCATGTGCTGTCACTACTAAAATCAGAGCACTATGCTCCTCGCGGAATTACCATACTTATAATAAGTAGAAATGGTGAACATTCCATTTAGGGTCCAATTTCTTCGCCGACTTCCGTTCGTTTACTTGTAACGTTTCATGCTGACTGAAAGAAAGCACTACCCTTATGTTTCTTACAAAAGATATTAAAGCCCAATATGCAATTATGGCTAAAGGCTACAACCTGCGTGTAAGATCGAGAAGTGGATGGCAAAAATATGCGTACAGTCGTTATACTATTCTTAATTGGACCAAAGTTTAAGCCTACTTTGGGCATATTAAATCTATTTCAAAGATTTGTTCTACATATGCCCGAGTACCATTATGACTTAGTTGTATTTCCTCGGTACTAAAATTTACTTTTGGGCACCAGTTAAGTTTACTTTGGAGTGTACATGCAGAAACCATCTTGCACAATGTTCGATCAAAAAGGCAACTGGAGCAGATTCCGCGTCGCTTAATGGTATTTTTTCGGCAACCCAGCCACCTACGGTGATCATCGGTCCCAGAAACTTTACTAACTAAACACGGGTACAAGATTTTGAGGAAGTAAGCCAGGACCCGTTTGCTGGAAGCGATTTGAGATCAACACTGCGGCGAAGCCAGCTTGCCGTTTGCATTCTAAGTAGGTTAATTGCAAAATGTTGTAAATATTTTTGCATGAGTACGAGCTCGAGCACGGGCTAATACAATTGTATTAATCGCAGTAAATTCGCTTAATCATGTATGTGAAATTACGATGTATCGATTAAATTATATTAATGTACAAACTCTTTGACATTCCGCTGAATAGTTAAAAAACAAAACGTTATTAGCCCCTCAGAAAAGCTGTTAACGGCACGATCGGTAGTGTTGCTCCGTAACAACCAATGTAAATTAAACATATGTTGAGGAAAGATTTAATGCTCAATAACTAATAGGGAGATACTTTTTGTAGCAACATAAAAAAGTACTGAACAAAAACAACAAAAAAATGTCCATTATCGTTTTTTGCACCGCAGCCAAACCAAGTAACGTATCAAGACCAGCCCTGTATTGTGCCCATGCTGTATTGATGGCGCTTGAGCGGCTTCCCCAGCCCTGGGTGCTCCATCACAGTACAAGAAAGAGTGCAGGCCTATTCACCTTGAACACGGACTCATCTTTCTTCTTCATGTTGATGGCTTCGCGCAACTCCTGAATCCTGCGCAGTTTTTCTTGTTGCGCGCGGATGTAGTTCATCTCCGCCTTGACGTCTTGCAGATACACAATGGCCTCCTCTCGAGTCATCTGCAGAAGACGTGCAAGTACACCGTGTTTTTGTACTGCTTCGTGAGAAAAGCAGGGTCGGAGAGCACACTCATGAGGGGTTGTATCAAACGGCTTCGCCTTAACATTGAGTCCATCAAGTGCGCTGACTGTGGTGCTTTCTGGTGCTTCCGCAACACACGCCAAAAATTGTAGAGCCCATCCACTTCACCTGAAGATGGAGGACCAGCGGAGCTGTTTTCTTTACGACAACTTTATGACAACTTTACGAGAACTCTACGACAACTATTCGACATCTATACGATTTGGATATAATTGCAATGAAGACACGTACACGACTTTCTTTTTGAATTATCTTCATTTATTTCTTAGTGACTAAAGCGATCATTGCCTTATGGTCACTTATGGGCCAGTTATAAACCCAATTGTTTGAAGAACATCTCGAGGGCAGTTTTTTTTTTCCGATTGAGCCCAAGTCTTTTTATCAGCATCGCGAAAGCGAAAGAAAAGAAGGTTAGATCGTCGCGTTCTGCCCTCAGCCTCGTCGCAGCGCACTATTAGCTGAGACAAGTCGGCGACCTTAGATGATAACAAGGGATCAGGAGCTCACTATTTAATAATGCCAAGGAAGGCTGACTTATGCGGGTTGCCTCACCGTTAGTAGATCAACTCAGTTATGGAACTTCCCATAGACGCTGTACATTGGAGGGGTCCGAAACCGTGTCCGATTTTTTTGCAGCTAGGTGGCGCTGCCGGCGCATTAATCCACGCGTTTTCGTCTGCTACTGCTCCGCGGCTGCTTTTGAGTCCCGACTCCTCTCGAGGTTCATCATGGTTTTGGTTTAGTTTTTGCCCTTTCGCCAGTAAAAAGTAAAAATCTGACTACCAACAGCAGCAGAAACAATGTGAAAGTTGTCTGCTGCTGTTATTCCTAAGAAAGGCCAGAACCGCGCCGTCAATGATGATGATAGCGAGTATTAATGCGGAGCGCGCGCCCTCTAACAGGCTGTTAGAGGCGGGGTTTGAGCCGCACGTCCGGGAGCTTCCTGGCTCGTGACGACGACCATTCCCCGAAGTGAAGAACCCAGGGGTCCAGTGGAGGTGGGAGAATTGGTAACGTAACGAACGGTTTAATTACATGGTTGCGATACAGTCGTCAAATCCGAGAGAACTCCTGAGCAGCCTCGCGCTCCGCCTTATATAGGGTCCGTTTTCTCCCTCACTCCCCGCCAGGGCAGCAAGTGCGCAGCAGCAACCCGCCGTCAAGTGCGTCGTAGCAAAGTCCGCCGCGTCGTAGCCAGAAGTGCGTCGTAGCCATGGTCCTCCGGAATTAGGTCATGCCTCTCTCCCTTTTCTGAGCGCGCCAAGCCCCACGCACGCACACACGTCCCGTTGACGTCACGGACGCGTTGAGACCTGTCTCCGCAGGCCCAGGCACGCAGGCGATGATCCCGGGCTCATCGGGACTCGTTTCGCGCAGGCCCCGACCAGCGGGCGACAGTCCCGGACAGATCGTGACTCGTTTCCGCAGCGTTGAAACTCGGAAGAAGGTCGCCGTAGGTTCCATTCTTAACAGCCCCTCCGGGGCCAGGGAAACCTCGAATGGCCGGTGGTACAATCGCTGGCCTGAAGAGGTGGGCTTGGAGTAGGCCTTGAGAAGTCGCTGCAAGCACCAAACAAACTCCCAAACCTCTTACAACGGAGGCATTAGCGGAAACGTCCCACACAACACCACGCCACACAGCAGCCAAACGCTCGGAATTCGCCAGAGACCCGCCAGACGGGATTACGGATTACCATAATTTGCCCAAAACAATGCAAATTGACCCGCTGTCGCCAAAACAAAACTCATTTTTCCAACGAGGTCACAATGAACAAAATACAAAAGACAAAAACTCTTTGCAATTTGTGAGGTCCTTTTGGGGTTTTAACGAAGTGCCCCCACTTAGATCCTCATTCCCGTGGATGACGAAGACCTCTGAGATCATCCCTACTGTTTTTCGTGATGTCAGAAAAATCTGCTCAACCCATCGGCATTGCCGTTAAATTTGCCTTTCCTTTTTCTTGCCCTGAAGTCGTAGTGATCGATTTTCACGTGATTTCTAGACGTGAAAATGCGGTCCTTATAGCGCCGATAAAACAATCCGCCTTTTTCATGCCCCGTCACATTGGTCCTAGCAATCTCCTGAGCTGTACCGCGAAACCCTGACACACTAGGGTCGCTCTTCTGCTCGACTGTCAAAGACACTCCGTCTGCTCGTAGCAGAGGACCAAAGTTACGTGACGCCGGAGCTACGAGAGATATTTCACTGATCCCGTCTTCCTCCGCCTTTTTCGCCGGCTCGTTGGGACGGCGTACACTTTCTAGTGCTACGAGGTCAGGCTGTTCTACAATCTGGTTCCTCTCATCCCGTTTCTCTGCCTCGAACTGTGGTAGTGCCTGCTCCCCGACAGCTGCCTCTGGCTCTGGATCACTCGTCAACAAAGGGGCGAGCTGACGCGATTTGGACCTCGTACCTGACTGAACTAGTCCCTCTCCCAGTTGTTGACCCCTCTCGCGCAGCAGGAATTCTGACCGGTTAGAAAACAAATAAGGATACTCCAACGGGACTGTTTGCGAGACAGCCGCCTCTGTCACTAGCTCTCCGAACGGGCCAGTTATCCTTACCGTCGCCATAGGCAGACAGACACTGTGCTTTTCGAGCAGCTGCTTGATCCAAACTACCTTTCCAGTAAAATCGGATGTCGTTACATACGACGGATGAACAACGTCCATCGTCGCTGCACTGTCACGAAGCACCCTGCACGGCTTTCCGTTTACCTGGAGCTCGTGAAGATAGGGACGAAGGAGCTCCAGGTCCTCGTCACTACCGGTCACGGTCGAGAACACAACCCGCGGTTTCTTACATCTGGCCGCTGTGTGTCCCGGCTCCTGACA
Source organism: Ixodes ricinus (assembly GCA_037355805.1). Lineage (NCBI taxonomy): Eukaryota > Metazoa > Arthropoda > Arachnida > Ixodida > Ixodidae > Ixodes > Ixodes ricinus. The sequence continues at coordinate 27,176 of JAZHYW010009478.1, forward strand.
GTTGTAGCACAGGAACGGCTTCCTAGCCTCGAACTGCCCTGTTTGGCTTTTCCGCGCCTCGTCTCCGTTCGAGTGTTCTGCGCTCTTTTCTGGGACCTTTTGTCCTGCTTCGGGCTTCTCGGGCCCGTTTTCTCGCGAGCCGTTTCCCTGTCGGAAGGTCTTGCGCTGATCGCTCCGGCCGGGTTCGCTTTCCTCTCCGCTCAGCTTTCTACGCGTTGCGTACTCCTCGGCTAGCTCAGCGGCCCTTTCGACAGAGTCGACTCCTACCCTGTCCTGCACCCAGAGCTTGACTGCCTGCGGAATGCTACGAAAGAACTGTTCGAGGCACACACACTCGACTACCTTGTCTCGGCTTTCGTACACTTCCTCGCTCTTCAACCATTCTATCAAATTGGTTTTAAGCCCGTAAGCGAATTCCGAGTAGCCCTCGCTGCTCTTTTTGGATGCGTTTCTAAACCTTTGACGGAACGCCTCGGCAGAAAGGCGGTACCGTTTCAAAAGGCTGGACTTCACCTTGTCGTAGTCGTCCGCGTCTCCAGCACTAAGGCGCGCGACAACCTCTGCAGCCTCACAGGGCAACAAAGTCAAAAGCCGTTGCGGCCACGTTTCTGGGGCGAAGCTCAACTTCTCACATGTCCTCTCAAAGTTCACTAAGAACAGGCCCACGTCTTCCCCAACTTTAAACGGCTGCATGAGCTTCTTCATTTGATACGACTCGGTCTCACTTGCTCGCACCGGAGTCCCAACTCTACTGTTCTGCGAGTTTAATCGCTGTTGTTCAATTTCGAGCTCTAGCCTTTTCAGCGCTCGCTCCTCTGTCGCAGCCGTCTGCTCTCGTTCCTCTCTCGCTGCAGCCTGCTCCTGCTCTCGTTCCTCTCTCGCTGCAGTCTGTGCTCGTTCCTCTCTCGCTGCCGTCTGCTCTCGTTCCTCTCTCGCTGCAGCTTCGCTCTTAGCGTTCTGAAGCAGTTCCCACGCAATTTTAATTTCCTCTGCTTCTGCGCTCTCTGAAATCGCTTTACTGATCTCAGATTTCTTCATCTTTTGCTCCACCTCCACACCCAATTCTTCACATAAACAGAATAAATCTGTTCTCAGTAACCTCATTAGATCCATGATCGCTGCTCTTTAGCTTTGGCTTTGTTCTAAAACTTGTCGCAAGGTTGTACACAAACCCAGCGCACGAGTCAAAACTTAAGGATTCCCAGCAGTTCAAAATTAATTACCCATAATCTGAAGCCTGGCGAATCTCAAAGCAAAGTCCAAACGCTCACCCGCAGATGTAGCACGATGTCGCATGGTCCGATCCCAACCGCTGCCAACCAGTTGTTAGAGGCGGGGTTTGAGCCGCACGTCCGGGAGCTTCCTGGCTCGTGACGACGACCATTCCCCGAAGTGAAGAACCCAGGGGTCCAGTGGAGGTGGGAGAATTGGTAACGTAACGAACGGTTTAATTACATGGTTGCGATACAGTCGTCAAATCCGAGAGAACTCCTGAGCAGCCTCGCGCTCCGCCTTATATAGGGTCCGTTTTCTCCCTCACTCCCCGCCAGGGCAGCAAGTGCGCAGCAGCAACCCGCCGTCAAGTGCGTCGTAGCAAAGTCCGCCGCGTCGTAGCCAGAAGTGCGTCGTAGCCATGGTCCTCCGGAATTAGGTCATGCCTCTCTCCCTTTTCTGAGCGCGCCAAGCCCCACGCACGCACACACGTCCCGTTGACGTCACGGACGCGTTGAGACCTGTCTCCGCAGGCCCAGGCACGCAGGCGATGATCCCGGGCTCATCGGGACTCGTTTCGCGCAGGCCCCGACCAGCAGGCGACGTTCCCGGACAGATCGTGACTCGTTTCCGCAGCGTTGAAACTCGGAAGAAGGTCGCCGTAGGTTCCATTCTTAACAAGGCGCCACGCAAAGGGCCCCCGGCTCCGGAGCGGAGTTCCACAACTGAGTTGTTCTAATAACGTTTGGTTGCCTCTCTTTTTATTTATACTAGGGACGACCCATCGGAACGAAAAAGAGCCGTTTAAACAGGAGTTTGTTTGTTAACATCCATGGACGCGTTTTTTCCAGATCCTAGCATATAACAGCTTCGCTGTAAAACAATTGGCTGCTGAAGAGAAGCCTCGTTATCTTGGTGAAGTATAAACCGCACGACTAAAGGAAGCCGTGATACCTGCTTTCTCAAATACATTTGTACTTCAAAGATATTTGAATTTGTAGCACGTACGTATCCTTGCTTCGGCTCCGTACATTTTATCACGTTGAATGGGGTACATACATGTTTTAAACATACTCTTGCGCGTAACTAACAACTATATAAATGACAAGTTGACACAAAGTTTTCGAGAGCTACCACCCATGTTTTGTTACCATTTCCTTAAATTCTTAGCGCCGGCACTGGAGTTCCTTTTCTGTTCGCGTTTCATACGCTTGCGTATTCGCAGGTCACACGAGCTTTCCTCCAGAAAAATATGAGTCGTCCACTGCCCTAGCTGCCTTCACTGCTCCGACGGTGATATTTTTGTTCGCATCCTGACGCAATGCCCGGTGTGTTCGGATGCTCGTTGTACTCTGCTGGTAAATTTCTCCACTATAAAGGGTACTCACTAGATCCCATATTCGAGTGCGCTGTTCACAGCGCATGCTCAGAACGAGCTCGCATTTAAAGGCTGCTGAGACCGATGATTTTGGTGATGTGGAATGCACATTGCAGCAGAACTGTGTAAGTTCGACATCAGTACAGGTTCAGGAGCCGTGGAATCAGCTATGGCCACCACTGAATATTCTTTGTTAGAATTAACAATGCTACATCAGGTACCATCGTCTTCCTGACTGGCTCCATCCACCGTCGCCGTAGAATTCAGGGCTGTCTAGTTGACGTTTTGACCTCAACCGACCTCAACGAAAAACAGTAGCTGTTTCCTTCTAATCAAAGTTCAATCTACTTTATCTAACTACGTTTCCTTTCCTTTTACTTTTTCAATTCATTTGATTTTTACCTTTGACCCACCATTCGTCCCTTTTTATCTATATATCTATATACTTCGAGACGAGCAGTTTGGTAGTTCACCAGACTAACCTCTCCTCTTTTTCTCTCAACGGTCTCTTCCCCCTTTTCAGATAAATGTGTAATCGGTGAATCGTCCCGTTCTGGTAGTTTATCACTCTGTCTCTACATTACTCGCAAAGACAAATATTGCAAACTTGCATGTAGATTGCATTATAGTTAAAATCAGGAGGAGGCATAATGAACGTCGATAGAAAAGAATGCGAAACTGTTTCCGAAGACACGTGGCGTCAAATTCTGGGAAGTTGAAGATATAAAGAACACTGTACCACGATCGTTGTTTGAAACATTTTGCGCGTTTGCAACAGTGAAAAAGTATTCGGCTTACCATTCCCTGGCGGAGTAGTTCCTCCACGGCAAGGGCGACGCCCTCTTCGTCGCCAGTTCTCAGGATGTATTCGGCGAGGTCGGTAGGAGTGTACTGCAAAAACGTTCATTGGGAGTGCACGATTTAAAATTAAGTCTCGAAACCTTTGTTCTTCAATATCACATTAAAAAAGAACCAGCTCAAAAGCTTGATTTTCTTTATGGAAGCAATAGAAATTTAAAAAATAAATATGGTCATGGCTGTTAGCTAAACTCCACCTCAAGATTTTGCGATAAAGGCATACCAATTGGCTACAGAAATTAACATCTTCCATACCTTTCTTTTAAATAAAAATATTACTTCTGTGTGTATTTTTTGTTCTGTCAAAACCATGTGCCCCTGTTTTCCTGTAGCTGAGGTAAAGGAGTAAGTTCAGAGGGCGTGACGTGGCTGACAATCAGGTCGTCGGGGCATTTGGTCGGTAAGGAAACGAACCTAGGAACAGCTCATATCTCAGCATGGGAGACTTAATGTCACGTCAAGCTTTTACAGCTTTTCTTTTATTCAGAAGTTTGGTGATATGAGATAATTGTTGTAAAAGTGCTCCTTAACTTAAAAATGCTAAACTTAACTTTTACGCTTGGCTGTACAGACCCTGTGATCAGGCAATTTCTTGTAGTTGAGGACTGATTTTGTGTTTAGAAAATTGTGGACGTTTTCCTGTGAGAATGTAGAAAATTTGTTTTATGGCACAGCTCGGTTATTAAACAATTACGCGTTTCGTTTCTATCATGCAGCCGACATAACCTTCGTGAAAAGTGATACGTTGAAAGTATGCTAGTAATTTGGCATTCTTATTAAATATTTCCGAATTTGCACTTAATTGATATATAAGATTGCTAATGGTATATTAAATTCACATTTCAGTATGTGCAGCTCAATTGCCAGACTGAATCGACGCCCCAACTGTACCGATTTAACATAGACTGCACTAAACGTGTATTAAATGTATACTTGAAACACTGAAAGTAAACTTAGTACACTCACAAATAATTTAAGAATTTATTTTGTTTCATAAAAGTGAAACTTGAGTATACTTCTAGTGTTGTTGTTTTTTTTTGAAAAGGGTGAGGCTTGGGTAATACGACAACACATCTTAAAATAATCCATCCAAAAATATCTTAGATATAGTCAACTTTACCGAGCAAACAAATGGATTTGTTATATGAACCGCATAAGTGAACATCTATATTTCGTCTAATAGGCCAACAAAGGTGATAGAGGAAGGTTCTAGTTACAGCTGCAACAATATATTTTAGACTGAAGAAGTCAGAATACCCACGCAAAAAGAATTTGGTATATCTAGCTGCAGCTTACCAAAGTAAAAGGGCGATAATAATGAATTGTAGTTTACAACCTTGCGTAAAATTGTCATATATCATACTATCGTATAATACAAGTGAAAAGCGGTGAGTCTGGATATAGTTGTTCAACGGGTGCGCCAACCCTAACTTCGTTCTTTTGTCTTTTATGTTGTGAGAAGTGTGCCTAGCGTGCGGTGAAGCCCAGCAGATTTTGTGAACCCCAAGACTGAGTATAACGTATACGTTGCCAACTAAGACGCCTAACATGACTCCTGAGGGAATGTAAACTTACTAAGTAGGTTTTGTTTGTTTTCTGACATAAGACGTGCCTCAGTCGGGATGGGTATTAGCTTCCTGATAAACACTTCATGTGCTGATGAGCGGACCTCCTTCAGGCAGGTGGTTCCGCTTCTGTGGTAGTCGTTACAAATAATCAAATTACATTTATTTGATTACATTTTGGGGTAATTTTGCAAGCATTTGAACAAATTTATCAAAAAGTAATCTCAAAAGTGATTTGATTACTTTTGAAAGTGCTAAAATTACTTGGAACCGTCACTATTTATTCCTTCTCTTTCTAGTGGCGTCCTTCGTTGGTACAAGTTCCTCCCAAGGAATCTTGGAACCAAGTCTCCTACGGAAGAATGGTTTACCAGAAGTGTCAAATTAAAACGTAAATTGTCTATGGTTCCATGATTCCATTCCAATATTAGACAATACAAAAAGCCCATTCTCATCCGGCAAACGAAATTTAGTTTTGAGACTTTGAAGTTATTAGAACAGTAACGGTTACTTCTGCAAGTAACGGCCAAATACTTTTCTTTTTGAAGTAATCATGTAATCCAATTGAATATACCTCTTTAACCAAGAGTAATTGTAATTGTAATTGACTGTAACTTGTTCTATTCGCTGTACGTGCTCCTATATTTTGTAATCAAATGAGTTGTTTGGATCCAGCGGAGAAGTATTTCGCCGACAAAAACGATGCGATTGACGAAGGACAACTATGGTAAGCCAATTTTTAACCTAAACTCATATGTAGAGGCGTACAAAATTGTGTTTGGTGTCTCGGAGCCATTTTTTAGAGCATTTGTGACTCGTTTTTAATGATTCAACAGAAAAAAAGTAGAGTATACTGACGTCTCCACGATCCGGCTCCTCATTGACCCAAGGGTAGTTGAAGTTCTTCTTCTGGCTCGCGTGCCCGGCCTCTCCGGGTCGGAGGGCGTTCGAGTCCTCCACCTTGCTCTCGTGGATGCCCAAGGCGGGCACGTCCACCTGAGTCTTGGACACGCTGCGAGGACGCTCGCCTGGACCGCGCTGCTCCAGCTGGGAGCTCTGCTTGACGTTGGCCAGCGTGGCGCCGGACTTGGCGTCCTTCACTGCGACCAAAACATAAACAAAAAATCGAGACTCACATACCGAGTACCACTATTCGTCATGGCGTATATCCAACACATAGCAAACAAGTAAAGTCTTATCTCGCAGGGTTTTGTTATGCAAATCGATAAAGATTGCTGATGAAGTCGCTAGGAGCTAAACTGAACGTGTTTTACACGAAGCATATTGAATAAAATATAGAAACATTATTTTCATTAGTCGAACCCATTATTGAGTTTTGTATGAAATCACTCAAACTAAATAAGAAAAAGCGTTTGCCATAATGAGGTGCAGCAACCTAGTAACTAAAAAATATAAAACGATTAAACATTCGGTGAATATTTGAGGAAATTTCAGTCAAAATTTCGCGGTCACTTAGAAAATAAATAGTACTACAGTGAGAGGCAACTGACTTAAAGTAGTATTAAAGTTTTACCGCAATACCTTCACGTCATACTGTCAAATTCTTTTTACAGGCTAGCGCTTTTCAACTTTCGCGCAAAATACTTCGTGTGAGAAAGGAGCAAGTACATGGTGCCGTTGTAATGTCTTTTGTCGTCACATTTTCTTTTACCGTTTCTGTTGCGTCCCATCATTTTTAAGGTTTCAGGCAGGGGCCTCGTTTAATACTTTTATTACTTTATTTAATCACCGTGCCAGCATCAAAAAATAGTGCCTATGCACCCGGTCTCCTGAACGGGGCTATCCTTCTGTGTAGTTTAGGAAATGGAAACTTCAGCTCAACGTTTTACTAACTAGCTCCCGCATCTTTATATATCCTGCGATTATTAGTAAATATGGTACATTCACAAGCAAGCACCTACATCGACTATAACATATGAAAGCTTTGACGCAGCGATACGACATTACTCGGTGGCCAAAGCACACAGACGTCGAAACTCAATGAATTTCAGAAAGTGTAAGAGCCCTCTTAATTTTTAAACACCTTATGCGGGAGTTGAAAGAGCCTTCACTAAGCCTTTATAAGAAATTTTCGAAATAATCTAATTTATTTTAGCTGACTTAAATTTAAGTTTCGCACTAAGACACAAGCTGAAACTCCGAAACATTCGGTCCTATATGACTCGTTTTAGTCTCTCGTGTCTTGTTTCAGTTATATCATCAAGATCAGACTGCATAAAATATGACGGAAAATGCCAATTCTGTATTTCTAAAAAAACTCCCAAAATTAGGACAACGTAACAGTGACACACAAAACAAATTTACCTGCTAAACTTTTAATAATTCATAACGCCAGTTTAAAGTCGTTGTATTAAGCACAAGCACCAAAATCAAACGCTCCATCTAATTCAACTATTCTCCTATGGACACCTTTTCGGAAACTTAAAACTCGTAAGAGGCTTCGGAACAAGCATGATCAGCGCGGAGCACACAACTTTAACGAACACGCACAGTGCTTGCGTTTGCTTCTATACCCAATACTAGAACTCTGTAGTAAGGTAGAATCCCATACCGACTGTAGCGCTATATTCAGACAGTAAAGAGTATGGTTCGCATTGAGAAATCGCTGTTCGCGAGCCATAATCACGATCAGTTCCGCCGTGCCTGCTGAGCAGGAGAATCAGGGGACCCTCACTAGAGCGCTTCCCGTTTCCGCCGCTTGAGGGCGAGCAACGAGCTGGAGTCGCGAATAGCGTCGTTCCTCCCGGAAACAGGATCGTGACACTCACCAATGGTCATCATAAAGCTAAGTAAATCGCTGGGTATTCGTCTTACAGCCCGACCTTTTTACGAGATTTCATCGCACTCTTTTTCTTTTTCTCTGTCAAGATTCCCGCGTTTAAAGACCGCAGCCTTTCGGCAGGCTACGTTGACCCGTGAAAATCGGGTGATCACGCAACGCAGTACTTCCGCCCTAGCCTATTTCCGGATTTATCTCTCGTCGAAGGCTGTGTTGGGGCCACACCGGGACGTCCACCGGAAATTCCGCCCTTCTAAATCCCCTCGTCCCGCGGGAAATCCAGGCTCGTCGTGCCTTGCGCTATACTCCGTGTGACCTTGCGATGAACCGCAGCGGACGCTACAAGCCGTCCCCGCCAATCCAGCACTGTGAACGTACTTCGTGATTACGTGCTACGCGCGTCGCTGCATCCGGAAGTCACGTGACATTAGAAGAGCATTGCCATTGGCTTCGATGGATTGTAGCGCCTCCTGCGGTCCGTCGTTAGACATGAAACGGAGTATAATGGTTCGCGCTCTTCAAATGCTTCAGTTTCATCAGGCGTTCCGCAAGGTTTTGTTCTTGGACCACTCTTATTCTTGGTCTTCATCAATGATCTCACTCGTGACATCCCTGAAAAGCTGCGTTTGTTTGCGGACGATGCCGTTTTGTACACGGAAGTCCACAATAAGAATAGCCAAATCGAATTAAGTTATTGTCCTAACAAAATTACCGTCTGGTGTTTCACCTGGTAAATATCACTCAATTCGATAAAAAAACGTGTATATGCACATCCCTCGCGAGCGTAAAAAGTTAATCTTTCGGTACTCATTAAGGAATAATGCACTCTCAGAAGTTTACCCTATAAATACTTAGGAGTCACCATCAACAGAGACTTAACGATGGAACGATCATGTGAATTATATAGTGCGTAAGGCGCAGTCGAAGCAGTGGTACTTTCGTAGGAACTTGAAACATTCTAGTGTAAACGTAAAATTATCAGGTTATGAAATTTTTGTTAGATCTGCACTTGAATACGCGGCAATTATGTGGGACCCTCTCACACTACGCAAAATATTCCTTTACTAAAAAATGTATAAAGAAGAGAACTTCATTTTATTTTTAATGACTAGAGAAGCCTGGAATCTGTCCCCGCTATTTACGGTCGGTCCCAATCTGCTCCCACTCCAAAATAGACGCAAGGGGACAGTTTAACTTTTTATGCAGCTCAATTTCTGGTTATGCAAATTTAGATATATCTGAATACCTCACGCCACTCGCAGTCACGCGATACCGATTCAGGCACCAACAGCAAGACATTCGCTGATTATAGTTGTAGAATCGATGCTTTCAAGCACTCTTATTTCCCAAAAACAATTTGCGAATGGAATATACTTTCAAAGAAAATTACTTTATCTGACAGTTTAACAGACTTTGTTCCTCGTTTAAGCTACCACCTTATAAGGGTTGATAACTTTGTGCTTGGCCCTCTGTAATTGTCATTTTATGCTTGGAGTGTGCAGTTGTAGTTTGAACCTTGTTTTCTTAATATAGGTACATATATGCACTCTTCCTATATATATTCCCATATCTTTCTTTTTTTATGTCGAGGCATTGTTGACTGTTGGACAACTGTGTTTTCCTCCACTCCTACCATGCCTCCTTAATGGAGAACGTAGTATGTATAACTAAACAAATAAATAAATAAATAATCGATATACTCGGCCCAGGGCTTCATACATTGTTCAAGTCAAATATACAATAAAAGGTCGAGTTGTACACGTTAGATTTAAGCTAACGTACCCATTCGTAAAGAAAGAACTACATAGGTGATGGGCCTTATTTCTCTAAGAATGGGGTCTGATCGAATTATTTTTTCTTCTTTTTAATCAAACGAGGCAAAACATTGTGTTTATTTTTACCTTAGTAATTAACTCCGCTCAGATTGCTTTATAAATTAAAAAATAAACACTGCTCGACGAAGAATGACCTATGGTTCATGATTCGCAAAATTAACAAAACACTTTTTGTTATTTGAGCTCTCATTCCTCTTAAGGAATGCTACTGATATCAAAGTGTCAAAAAGCTTAGGGTCACAAATTCTGTTCATTCTTTTTCACTGACATTTCTCGAAAATAGTGACAGCAAAGTATACGCGAGTTAATTATGGGAATGGCGGTCAAGAGACCGCTCATGCGAGCCAGAGCAGTGTGTAGCAGTCACAGTTGTGGTGAGTGTAATAACCGAAATATAGTTTTGTCATAGTTAATGACGTGCACTGCACATAGTGTACAGTCGCCCAATTTTTTAATAATATCAAGCGAGCGTCGACCGCCGGGACGGCCAGCGCTGTGTCGCGGAGAAATGCGGCGTCACGGGAGAGATTGAGCGCATCCGCACAAAGCTCTTTCCACTGCAAGCGTCGTCTGCTAGGCCATTCCGTTGACCGCACACAGCCCCTGTTCATTATCTGCTGGCATAGATCACCGCCTTTAAGCAAAGGTCAGAACAGCGCTTGCTTTTATTTTCTCTTTTTTCGATACTGCTCAGGCGTGGCATAAACCGCGCGTCATGTCCAGGTTACTTTACTTTTTTTTCATGTTTGCGTTTACTTTGTGTGAGCACCAACAAAAAAAGAAAAATACGGTGACGCGAGAAACTGAATGCGACGATGCATTAAACTATATACCGCAAACAATGCTACTAGCCATCAAACCCATCCAGTGCTTTCACCCTGCCGCGTGACATCGTGCTTTCACGTTCAGTTGTGCCCAACGGGAAGTCCACGTGACACACATTTAGCGACGGACTGGCCGAAATGGCTCGTAGCGTCCGCTGCGGTACAACGCAAAGTAAAACGGAGCATAGACAGGGTTTCCGCTTGGTGTTTTGTATTATCAACCGCGTTGTTGCTGTCGTCATCTAGCCTATGTATCCGGGTAGTCACACTTTTCTTTGACCAGCAGGCGCGCGCACATTTTCATGCCTCCTCGAGTGCCTATAGAAACACGGGAACGTGTTGTGAGAATGTCCATGGGCGGCGTGACGCAAAGGGATATAGCAACAACAGTCGGGGTTATACAGGCTACCGTCAATAGGATTGTGAACGGTGAACGCATTCCAAAAGAAGGGGCGTATCGGCGATGCACTTCGACATTGCAAGCGCCCTGCCCTCTTTTGCTACGGAGCAGGGGCTGTGCGCGATCAACGGAATAGCCTAGCAGACGACGCTCCCACCGTGAAAGGGCCTTGTGCGCACGAGCTTCATCTCTCCCGCTTTGCCGCACGCCTCCGTGGCACGGCGCTGGCCTTCCCGGCGGGCGACGCTCACTTCATTAATATTAAAAAATTGGGCCCCTGTACATCGTAGTATATAGCGTACACAGTGAACGTGAACAAGCAATCGCCATCGTTTGCTGTTGGTCACTTTTAATGGAACAGTTGTCACAAAATCTACTAAACTAGTACAAAGCGTTCATTTAAGACAATAACCTAAACGGTATAATTTGACGTCCGCCAATACCCTTTGAGATAGAATGCGAAAGTGAAGATGTCGTGTTCGAGCTCACAGTGTCGCGCAGTGTACGTACATTGAGAAATCCGGGGAAATAAGAAATACACAAGAGCGAATACAAGGAAATGCCATCATGACACACCCTAGTTTGCTCTACGTGTGTGCTTGCCCTCGTCGATGAAGCGGATAGCGCAGTGTCAATGTCGTACACGCGCGAAAACAATGTTTAGGTTTCCGTTCTTGTCCTCGTTTTAAGCGACGAACGCATTTCTGCGCAGAAAGAGGTACGGTTTACTCATCAGTAGAGCGCTCAACGTGTGCTTGTAGAACAACATAATTGAAACAAGCGGAATACAAAGAATAAAAGACGTAGACGCAGAACACTTCCACGTCTTCGAAGAAGTGCACCCGAGAAAGGGCACAACAGACCAGTAACGACAGTGGTAACCTTGTTTCCCTTTGACATCCTGTGTCCCATTGTTGATTACGTACCTGTCTCTTCCTTTGTGCTGGTCCCCTGCATCTTTCCGTTGACACTGACAAAGCGGGATTTCTCGGTCTTGAGCACCTTCATCTCCTTGGCGCCTGTTCGGGAGATAAAAGGCGGGACGGATGGCATGTCCGACTCAACGTCTCAGCTGTCGTCGTTCAATGGCACCACGATCAATGCACAGTGAGAAAGCACTCTGTTTTGTCAATCATTATTTTTTATAGGAAATTGTATTGGTTGTTTTGATGCGTGCCGGGATCGCTTTTCAAAAGCGCGAGTCTGGTCCCGGCAAACGCGCTTTTCAGACGCGCTGCATCAACAAGGATGACTTTTAGTTGTCGTTTTGTAGCAGCACCGACTTCATATGTTCGCCGAATCACGGCAAACCTCACTTTGCAAAGTTGTCGTATTCAGCCGGATGCCGGACTTAGGGGCACGTGACTTTTTGGCGCTCATTGCATGCCGGTCAAAATTTTGAGACCCACTGACAAATATGTACTCGGTGACTGTCGTTGACACGGTCGATGGAAGTTAATCACGCATCTGGGTTTGTTATTCCTGGGTGCCGCCGTGTAGTCGCATGACGCGATGATAAACCTGGACGTCTTTAAAAACAAAACATAGTCACCCGTGCGGCAACGACACGACCGCGGCTTCAAACAAGTAGAAAAGCTCGTGGTCACTTGTTTGTTTCTTTCGTAGATATTTGAGGTTTTTTGCTTTTCCGACACCAAACATCAAACATACCTGTCTGATTCTTTTCTATTATCAAGTCTAAGCTATTACTGGTGCGTATAGTTTTATAGCGTTATCTGAATGATACGAATTTTTACGTTTTCATACTATGTGCGAGATGAATTGGATAATTCCAGCATTATTGCATGCTTGTTCTGTATATATTTTCTGGAAATCACATATCACTGTGACATGCATTATCGCGACCATACTTCGTCCACCCGTAAGCTGAGACTGCATGCTACAAGCTCGAGAGCACGTGGTACAAACTTTGAAACGTACATCAGCAAAACAAGCGCCCGCGCTGAAAAGGCACGTCTCGAAGCCAGGAGAGCAGGCTAGCTCGCCCTTGAAGCCTTGGCTGTAGTCGCAGCTTAATGCTGACCGGAGTATAGACTGACATATACAGTTGTAGCAAAGGAGGTGGCGAAATGTCTGCTCTTTGTAACATGGTGTAATATTAAATTCAACGTCGTCCTAAAACAAACTGAAGCTTTTCTATTCTATTTAGCCCTGCGAGCCTCATAAGCATGCGATGAAAAAAAATTATAGAACTTAAGTATATCAAGAACAAAAAAAAAACTGCACGTTCCTGGTAATGCCGCAGAAAGACACGCGCCTTGTGCTCTTGAAGCCACGATAGAAACTGCTGCACTGTCAGAAAAAGGGTATCAATAGTCCTCCCTAAGGGAAGAAACGGTTTTGTAACCTATGTTCCTCTAGAAAGGAGAAGCTTTCCTCCCTGAAGCAGGGGAGCAAAGTTCCTCCGTCGCCTGCATCTCATTATGGCGGCCCCGAATCGAGCAAATCGAGCTCAATAAGGCTTAACGAGGACGCTACGTCTCTTGTACGGGACGAGAGGAGCAGCAAATGAAAGCGTAACACGAGCTTTCCGCGTGCTGTGTTTATTTCCGAAGCCAGCTTGCCCCCGCAGGTAGAGAAACTTGCGTTTCAAAAGCAGCTACTCGGTCTTCTTGTCGTCAGCACTGCGAAGTTAAACGGTGACAACCGACCCTCAGTTACTTCGCGCACTTTACGTCTTACCTTTGCTATTCCTCGAGTCACAATTCCTTTGTCAATTGCACATCACGGAGGAATGGTAAACCAGTTCGCGAAACCAAAAGCCGCTCTCAAAATAACAAACTCGAAGCCGCTGTAGCACGGTAACCAGAAATTATCGGGCAGCCTGAAAGAAGGTCAAATCGCTTGCCACCAGATGGCAGGGTCAAGCAGAGGAGTAATTGCAAGTAGCTAGGCTAGATGGTGCTAGGTGCCGCTCGATTCATGTTCTACAAAACTATTTTCATTTGCTCACACCACCATTGCGCTTCGGGATCTTCGGGAACCTTCATTATACACACATGTAGCCAAATTATGCATACTACAAACATCAGCTGAATATACACTAAGTGCATACACATACATGGCACGTACAAACATCAATAAAACAAAACACTAACCCGATCACTACTCCCGAGCTCTGTGTTTCAGTCTTTTATATTGGTCGTTTTGAACGTACGGAATTTCTCGGTGACCGCCTAAGCAATAAAAATTATTCCCAGCATATTGATTTTTTTCCAAAAATGTCATATTTCTGAGAGTATTTTGAATAGCTCAGGGGAAGAATCTCTTAGTAAAAAGTAAACGCTCGATCATGCCGTAATTATTTGAAAGGCATTAAATCAAGCCGCTCCAATGCGGTTCCAAGCCATGTGTTTGCTTTCCCGCACGGCATGTCATAGCCAGTATTTCAATTGTAGTGTTTGTATTTTTATTTGGGCTGTTCGCGCACGGCTGCAATTGTCGTCTTGAATTAATCTCTGTAGAGCGGATTTTCACTCAGCTGGAAGTGACGCTTCACGGGGTGAGAAATCGTTTTTTGATTAACTTGAATTAGGTCAAAGCCGCGACTTGCGGCAGGTCTTAAGTGTCCGGAGCTACCCCGTGGCGAGCTCGAAAACTTCTAGCGCTCATCCCAGCGAGCCACTTCGAGAACAGTTCCACGAGGAACCGTAGTATAATTAAACATCAAAATAAAAGACAGCTTTTTTTTTTCCAATTTTACCTACCATTTTTCTTAATGGTAAAGTTACAAACTGTAAATATACGTACTTTCCGTCATATTTTCGTGCTGTTCAGTGATTTCCCCAGAGCGCAATCGCTTTCGGGGAGGAGACAACCGACAGGCACATTGGCCACTGTATGATGGAAGCTTACCGTTCAGGCCAGCGGGAGAAAGAAGTTTATCCTCTCCCTTTTTCATCCCTTCTGGTTTTCAAGGGCACCTCTACCCTATAAGACCAAGATTTTCTGTCTAATAAATTTCAGCTGTGTTTGAGACTTTGTGCTGTGTTGTCCTCCCCCCCCCCCCCAGACTCGGGGTTTTGTCCAAAATGTTAAATACACACGGTGAGTGAGCACAACGGTCTATTTCCATTAAGCCCCAGCAAACATTGAGCTTCATGCCATGTTCCGGGTCATATTTGCGCTTTACAAATTATTAAGCGCGGCTTCTTTAACCGACAACACATTGGACAAATAGAGCAACATAAAAAAAATGCGGAAGCGCGAGTTTAATTGGCCTTGGCTACGGAGCAAACGATATGCCGTCTTTTATGTAAGGGTGCTTAGTTCGGACTGGAAGATCGAGCGACATCGCGTCGGCTCTTCGTTTCAAAAGCGAGCTTGATACCCGCAGATTGGTCGCCATGAAAGAGCTCCTGTCACAAGCCGCTACTCTCCTGATTATTCCACTAACGGGCGGATGAAAAGACGGAACCAAACGGGCCCTTTGAAACTGAGACGAGATGTTTCAACAGTCGTTTTGGTTCGCAATGTTTTACTAAAGACCGAAGAGCTCTCTTAACTTTCCGCGCTAATGATGACTTCGCCCAAAAGTGAAGGAGACTTGAACTTCAGTTCCGAGGGGCACCAGAGTCGTCTTTTACTGCCGCGCATATAAACTGTTTGAGACTTCTGTGGTGGAGCACACTCGCATTACGTCAATGCACTCCTTTGTTGTAGTTTTTATTAGCGGTAAACTTTCCTAATTACGAAAGTGCAAAACGAGTCATTATATATAGGCAAGGTAAAGCTAGTAGTATTGGAATCAAACTGGAGCAAAATGATAGCTCGTTCTGTTTTGAGTCAAATATGTCTTATTCAACCTGTTATAGGCCCCTTCTTTATAGGAAATCTTAAAGGTTGTGTCTGGAAACAACAAGCTTTGATGCGGTATCGAAATTGTTCCCCCGTGGGAGCACGTTCCAAATATAATATTGCCTCAACTCCAGCAAGGCATGGGGGTTCGAATTTGTCACTTTTACAAGTGCATTGTTTGCTTGCCCGAACTATAATACTTCTAATGGAAAAAAAAAGGGCATAAGCCCCAAGTTCGGATAATGTTTTCTTTTCTTCACTTTTCTTCACACCTTATTAACCATTGAAGCGAACGATGCGGAAAGGGAAATTTTCGCGCCTATCGCAGATTGTATGGGGGTCCGAGCAGATTTTTCTACTATTTCGTAAACACGTGTGTTGGTTGGATGAATACATTCGCAAGGGAGATACGTTTGTTTCAACGTTCAGGTTAATTTTACGACACAGTTTTATATTTATAAATCAAAACTTCCGTGGCCCTACATTTTGCGTTTGGGTATTTGCCGATAAAGAAAGTTTTAAGGTTCAATTTTGTAAGCACAACTTTAAGAAAATTTTTCACAATTGACGCTCTGAACACAGTTTATATTCATATTTTGTGATATTCCTTACAATTTAATTGTTCTTGTTTGTGTAAATAATGTTTGAGTGAATATAAATACATTAAATTCGTACTATCTGTTCCTTAGTAATTGCGCCCGCAATACTGCCACCTACAAGCGCTCCGTTTGCTCAACAAATAATATCCACATCATGTCTATTATAATCACTCACGAAACATCTCTAAAGTTAATACCAAAAACATATGTTTGTCAAATCAGGCGATGGATTAAGCGCACGTTTGCCACACAAATTTCGAAACACATTCAGATCACACGTATGAAAGTGAGTTTGGCTTTAACAAACTTCATACTAAAGGGCGTAAGACCCTTTAAAAAAATGTCAATTTACTAATTGTGCTAGGAGCGATGGTCATCGCGAGGCGGAAGCCGGAAAAGGCGACGACGAAGAAAAGGGGAGGAGCGTTCGAAATATATGATTAAATGACTGACTCTCGATGGACGCTGGCTAGAGTCCTGAGTTTCTGAGGCCCTGACAACACAGTAATGATGGAGGCAATATTGTCTGTGACAAGTATATGCCCCAGGCCGGTATTTTTGACATCTTGACGGCTGTAGCTTTAGGGGACAGTCTATGGCTCTCTATTCAGCGAGGAAGAAAACATTTTGGCATTGTCAGCTAGTACATTATAACGGATGAGATAATGTCAGGTACGATATATCTTAGGTGACAACACTCACCGCTATGGTCACAAAGCGTGGTAAGAATCAAATATATACGAGGTCCATAAGATCTCGAGATCGTTCTGGTGCCGCCACCTTGTCTTTGTGAATGACATTAGAAAGGGTGTCACTCAAAGTAGTCCCCACGGCGTGGTAGCGCTTTAGCGTTTATTTCATTATTCAGAACAGTCCTACCTATTATATGAAATAGCTTGAGGATTGCCGTGGTGCGGCTCATGATATATTCCATGTTATCAAATTGTGTTTCGACCATTTTCATCAATTGGGATATTTAAAGGTTTTTGTAATGTTCTTTTGATAACTTTAATTTAATTTTTGAATGCTCCTCATAGTCAACAAACGATTAACAAATAACACTTTACACAGATTCGAGTGATTTTGCTTTTGATCTTAAATTTCAAATATGGCCTCGTACCGACAAACATCATTTCTGCAATAAAAAGCTTTAATGCAAAAGTATTAACTGTCCCATGGTGCGAACCGGCGTTATCATCTTTTGAAGCCGCACCAAACGGCAGCTAAATTCCCTTGTACCAATTGAGCGAAGCCATATCGTCTGTAGCAGCGATTTGATGGATAGGCTCCCATTGGCTGGCGCGCGTCATAGTTTCAAGGAACGAGACTCCCATTGGCTGGCGCGCCTCATAGTTTAAAGGAACGCCACCCCATGGCGCTGCAGGCCCCGCGCCGGCAGCGCGCCAGTACAGGGAACGCGCGCTTGGCCGCTTCTTCTCCTTTCGACGCCGACGAACATGGTGGCACTTGAAGCGGCCACAACCTCAGCAGTAGCGAAGCCTGCCCGTCCACGCAAGTACACAGCGGACGAACTAAGGGTTCGGAATAACGCAGCACAACGAGCGGGAGACAGGCAACGAAATCGACCATCATTGTGAAGTCTCCGAATACACGGCGGGCGGAACGAGCAGCAGCCCGACGCGCTAGGAAACAGAACAAAGCCTTTCGAAAGCGTGAGACGCAAGCGGAGCGCGATTCAAAGCCTCTCAGGTGGCAAAAGACGAGGCCCTTCGACAACGCGAGACGGGAGCAATACGTCGAGACGGCATGCTTTGGCATTCACAAGTCACAAGAAGTGCTTATGTGTCTTTCATCCTCTTTCAAGCTAACAACCATTTTCTAAAACCTTTTTGCCCCTGAACCTTATCAAACATGTCCCTGTTTTATTTGCGAGATCTACTTTTCGATTGAAAGTTTTTACGGTTGTCGAATTCAAACTCAAACATTTTGACGAACCGATGCAAACTCAAAAAAAAAACAAAAAAAAAAAAACATTTTCTGCTTCTGATTAAAAACATAAATATAAAACATTCACGCAAATACTGTAGCGCACACGGTACCGGCACCGTATGCGCAGGGTGATAATTCGCGAACATCAGTGCCAGATCGCATAAGAGCTTGACACGAATATGAATATGCCGAAACTTAGTACATTATGCGCTCTTCGTCGCAGCGTATACATGTACGGTGATATTAACAGTAAGTAGCAATTGAGGCTCAAACGCCCTCTTATTTCGAAGAAGCCCAATCCAGGCGGCGCTCTTCGGTTGCTACCAGGAACTCCGCTATTTTGTAAGTGGATGAAACGTTATTATGCACAACTACTGCCTCAATTGTTATGTTCAGTCAATTACCCAAAGCATAAATGCACCACACGCTGCGTTCGAAGTTCACGGCAAACACTGCTAATAAACACGGAACGAATACTCATTTGTATTTTTGTTAGTAATGGTGCATTTCACTCCATTTCAGATCGCTAAAATCAAACAACCAGAACATGCAATGGTCCGGCCCCAATCAATGGAAGACCACAAAATCGCCCTACCGAGAGACCATCAATCATAAAACCATTATCCCTAGAGCCAACCATAAATGTCCAAAACTATTACAACTTTCAATATTACAGGCCTTCCAGAATTTTACCTAATTCATGTTTCGATGCAGCTATGAACTTCTGTTGAACTCTGCGACAGCTTACATACCCGCAGGGTGGCTCCGGACATTTCATCGAACGCCGTTTCATCGAACACCGTTTCATCGAAGCCGTTTCATCGAACGACAGTTTTATCGAACGCCGTTTCATCGAACGCCATTTCATCGAAGCCGTTTCATCGAACGCCGCCTACTTGAGCAGTAGGAATTCTACATCTAGGAAATATTTTCTTTTTAGCGCCGGGAGGATAGCAGTGTTTTAATATTTATTATAATTTATAAACTTATACATATATAAAAGGAAGAAACCTTTTTTGTCACCTTCTATTCTTTTTTTTTTAGTAAATGATGACCTCTGTTAATGTGGCCAATAAGAAACGGGAACACTGACGACACTTTTTAAAGCTGTGATCATCAGGTGCAGTGATGAACGCACGTCCGTTCAAGGGCGATATATATCTTCGTCCTTGAAGAGACCTATTCTGCTTCAAGACGAAGCCGTCCTTGAAGCAGTGATCTGTCTCCGTGTCCCATGATACGGGAGAAAAAAGACGTGTCTCCCTCTTTGTTAATTTATTGTAACCGACAGAACCATGGACCTGCCGGATATTCGACATACAGTATATATACTGCATGTCGAAGATCCGACAGGTCCACGGTTCTGTCGGTTACAATAAATTGACGAAGAGGGGAGACGCGTCTTTTTTAAGAACATATATGTTCTTAAAAAGAAAGCTATTCTCCTAGGATAAAATGAAAACACAGGTAAATCGACAAATACAAAATAAAAAAGGCGCTGCGGAGAACAGCTGTTTCCCTCTGAAGAAAGTGCGTTTCACGCGTGAATAAATAGAGGGATGAAGTGGGAAAAAGTGTGTGGCCGAGAACAGCCACCTACCTCGCCAGAAAAGAATAAGTCGCGTATCCACTCAAGTTTTGATATGATAGCTACCTTCTATGATTCAGTAGCCAACGTTTAGGTGGACAAAAAATTGACCGGGTAGTAATTCTATTTCTGGTGAATTTAGAGCGGCGTCAAAACTATTTCAAAAGCGATAGTAAATTATGTAAAAAGTATTGTATTACTCCAAAATTCAGTAAAGGAAATTCGATGAAACGGCGTCAAGTGATTCGATGAAACGGCGTTCGATGAATCGGCGTTTGATCGAAATGTCCACTTATTCGATGAAACGGCGTTCGATGAAATCGGCGTTCGATGAAATGTCCACTTATTCAATGAAACGGCGTTCGATCAAAAGGCGTTAGATTGTGAAAGGACACTGTTTTCGAATAGTCTTAAAAGTTGTAATATGTTGAAGCAGCGCTATAGACTGACTCTCCTCTTAAGTAGGTATACGACTTGCCACGATATAAAGACACTTCAATACACTGAGACTGATTTTTCCAGAATTAAGATTGCCTTCCTATTAAACTAGTTTAATAGTCCGGCATAAAGTGTAACATCACCAAAGTGTATTGTTTTCCCCTTTAACTCACATATTAATGGATTTTAAAAGTATATTTGCGCAATAACTTTTTGCCTAAAAGAGCTAGGGCCGGTTTCCTATGAATCAGAAGTTTTCCACCAAAACAACTTTATTATAAATCCAGCTTTAAATACAATAAATATTAAGTTTAACTATCACTAATTTCTAAAGGTGTTGATTTTGTATCCTTGCAACAGATGAAACCACCCAAAAAGTTTAAGTTATAACAGTAAGGGTAAATAATGTTGCGCAATATTTGTAGTGTTTCTTCGTAATGTATGTGTTGCGCATCACCTAGCGTTGACAGCACCATTTGCTTTGTGGAATCGATCGAGAAAAAATTGATTTTACAATTGCCAATATAGTGAAGCGCGTTTCTATTTTTATTATATTAAGTTAACTTTTTTCATCAGATCGCACAACATGACTACAAGCATGTCTAATCACAGATATGAACGCATTACTAAGAAAGTAAAAATTACATTGAAAATTACCCATGGCTAAATTGTAACGAACTACAGTTACAATTACACTTGCGTAAAAGTAAGTAACCGTTTCCTCAAAAAGCAATCTATTATTTTCGCTGCGTTACTTTCAACCTTACTGTCCTAGGGTCATACACAAAACAAAAGTGTTATGGAAGCGTTTATTGTTGACGCCAATTAGACTTTTATGACCTTGAGCAACATCTGGCTCTCAAAAGTATCATCGTACATCTTGCCTCTTTTCTATGTTAGGATATCATCCGCCGCGCTGAAAACTGTTTCAATCCACCGTTTTCTAACTAAGTGCTGCCACCTGGACGAGCTACTGAGTGTCTAGAAAACAACGCGTTTGCAAGGTCTTCCCTACCCTTTCGACACCCAAAACGTCAGCTAGATCCGTGGACGCCCATCGAGACGCTGTGACCTAAATACGGCTCCCCAAACTTCGCTCCTGCCCAAGTGTGGATTATCTTCGTCCCTGAAGTTGATACAAAGAAGTCATCTTCCCTATCTCTCTCTCTCTCTTGGCCAGAGGGAAGCAAAGAAAGAGTGAAGGGACAAAAAGAAAAGGCGCGCTCAGATCCGCTACACCAGCTCGTCTGCACTTTGGCCTTTTTTTTTTTTCTTCGCTGGAAGGAAACAGTTTGACCTCGGGAGTTTGCCTATTATTGTTTGCACGGAGTATCCGGTGCTTTGTATCAATGTACTTCCCTCTTCCGTTGTGGGCGAACAAGTTGCCGAGTCACTATTGGCAAACAACCAAACCACAAAAAAGAGAAGATATTAGAGTCGAGGTTTAAGGTGACATAAAGAAAGGCTTTGAGAATCTGAAGTATGCCAGGCCTTGCGTTTTGTAAGTGCAGGTGGCATTGTGATTCCGGTGCAGCTTACACTTACTAAAAAACATGTTTTTTGGTCAATATTCAAAATTTTAATGTGAAAGCATTAACTGTCCCATGGAGCGAAGCCGGCGATGTCTGTAGCCGTTGTCTGTAGCAGAAAAAACGGCACCGAAATTCCCATTGGCTGAGCGAAACGGCACCTAAATTCCCATTCCCAATAAAACATAAATAAAAGCACAGCAATGCAGATGCTTCGTCGCGGAAGCCGGCGGGTGCGCTGAAGGTCAGAGCGGACGCGCCTCAGAAATACAAGACAAAGAAAGCACAGCAACGCAATGCTTCGTCACGGAAGCCGTCGTGAAGCCGGCGGTGTTCGCCGCGCCTGCGCACTGGGGCAGTGTGATGTCACCGCTGGAGCGCCGTGTGCGAAAGGAACACGTGGCGCGCAGCTCGTAGAAATGCGCTGCGTGTAGGAATGATCTAGAATTCCTACACGTAAGCAGTCTGAAGTGTCTCTGCCGAATTTGATTTCCTGCCTGAATGAAAATGAAAATGTAATAGATTACTATCATTCACTTACGTCAAAAGGTAAAAAAGTTACTTACAATTACCTTCTTAATTATGTAATTATTCCCTTACAAAATTACTGATCAACGTAAGGGATTACAGCTAATTTCGTTGCTTTCAATGGATTACGTGCAAGTCTAGTAACTAATCTTTCCCTATATAATTACTTGCTAAAGTAAGGCACACCGTATCAGTACGACCTTTTACGGACTGCCTATATAAGAAAAACCACGAATATTCCACGCGGGTCGCTCTGGATAATAGGCACCTAATGGCTCTCCGGTTAACTATTCTTTCATAACTCTGTTACGCCCATATGGCATGAAGATAGCCCATGGAGGGAAAAATGCATTTTAAGCAATGCATATGACTGCCTTACTGTTATCACGTCGTTCATTACCCGACCACTGGCGTCCGTCCGCGCTGCGTGTGGCCTGCAGCACCCGGGCAAATTCCGAATAATTGCACTTTTGTCTTTGCTGGTATTCTCTTCGTGCCGAACGGCTGCTGCGATGAAGTGTCCCCTGTGGACTCTTTTTGCGATCATCCATGGATGTCTCCCGCTTTCTCGTTCTCACATACCAGCAACTCGTTAATTGTGCTTGGTTTGTTACAAACGTCGAGGGCATTAACCCTCGGCTAGTTAGAGTGTTATCATTAATGCGACAATACTGTCGTCATTTATTCTATATACACGGTTTAGGTAATTGCTCTTTTTTGGTAAGAGGCACACACCGCAAACTTTGACTGAGGGGTTATGCATTAGCTATTAAATGCAACAATCTAAAATGTAAATTGGGAGTATTTAGTTGATTATTCTCAAATCCGGTATTATTATACCACAGTATCAAGTTGATTGTGGCGTTTGAATGCGCAACATTTAGACACTGAGTTAATATTTACTTTCCAATTGAGTTATTTGTTAGCTTGGTTAATTAGAGCACTGTATGGGGTATAAAAACCCTTCTGAATTTTTTGGTTGATACTCGGCTCTATTGCAAGGCAAAAACATCCTTCGTAACCATTTTTCTTTTTGGCCTACGGGGCGAATTTTTAGGAACCCATCAAGAAGGCGACTCGCTTTCAGTGTCCATCATATAGAACAAAAAAATGCGCCTTTGATGTTACGAGCGTCAAGCAATCGCTGCGCTTAAAAAAGAGGTCGCCGCCTTCGATAAAATTTCTTTTTATATGCTACGACAGCCAAAAGAAAAAAAGACAGAATCCTAGGAACAATTCTTGCTCGTTTCTTTTTATGCGCACATCATTCTTTCTTCCATTGATGCACTAAAGCACCGGAGCAAAATTATAAGAGGCTTTGGGGAGAGTTATTTCTTCACAGTCCTGCAAAACCACGAAAAGGACTTGCTCTTTGAGCGAAGCATGCTGTGCGATTCATTTTAATTTGAAAACAGCCGGCGACATTTTGGTATAAATTTTATTTCATTTAATTTATTTCTACCTTGAAGGCCCAGTTTGGAGCATTAAATAAGAGGAGCAGTCGAATACAATAAACTAACAAATAAACGCAATAATGTAGAATAACACGAACTAGGAGTTATACAGAATAAAATACCACTGAAACAGCACTCACACAAGATGGATTAGAAGAGCATTTAGGAACGCTGTTGATTCGTTCATGGTAACTATAGATTATGGTAGCTGGCTCCATTCGGAAATGGCGAGGGAAATAAACAATTCATTAAAAGCATTGTTCTTACCCAACAATTCGTCTGATAGCAGAGACGTTACTAAGGTGAAAGATATTCTTCTGCGGCTTATGTTAAAGAGTCCTCGAGGACTGAGCCACAGTAATAGATTTTGTGAAGAAGGCAGAGTCGGGAGAGCTTCCTTCAGTAGTGCAAAAAGGTTAGTCCGAGTTTATCTTTAAGTCCGAAATACTGGTGGAAACAATCGCGTGAGGATAAGATGAAACCAGTGGCTCGGTTTTGCACTGATTTTAAAGCGTCGACAAGGTATGATTGACGTAGATTCCAAATAGTTCCTGCATACTCTAGTTCGGTCCAACGTAAGTTTCGTAAGCCATTACTCGAACATGTGAGGGGCATCTTATAGGGCTCGTCTGATGAATCCGAGAGTCTTGGATTCTTCGGCAGAAATAGTTTCAATATGGGCTTTCCAAGGAAGGTTACAAGTTAATCTGATGCTAAGATATTTGTACATGGAAAAGGGTTCAATCACTTTGTTTTCTATGGTATACTGATATGCGATCAAGGATTGTTTTCCGGTGAAGTGAATTAGGTTACACTTGGATTTATTTAAAGATATTGACCATTTTTCGCACCAGTGGTCAATTTCCTCGAGATCATTCTGAAGTTGATAGCTGTCGTTTACTGATGCAATCTTGTTATATATGAGGTAATTATCTGCAAAAAGCTGTATTTTAGAGGAAACTTTACACGGAAGGTCGTTAATATAGATTAAGAAAAGCAGGGTCCCAGAACGGGACCCTGCGGAACCCCTGATGTAGCGCTTGTTAGTCGCGATTCGTCATCGTTAGTGACGGTTTATTGAACGCGAGAGGCAAGAAAATTAGTTATCCAAGAAAGTACTGAAAGGTATATTTGTACGGTTGATAGCTTAGAGAGAAGACGTTGATGAGGAACACGGTCAAAGGCTTTTGAGAAGTCCAGAAATATGGCGTCAGTTTGTACATGGCATTCAAGGTTAGTATGCAACTCGTGAACAAATTCGCATAGCTGGGTCTCGCAAGATAGACCTCTGCGGAAGCCATGCTGATGTATGAAGAGAAATTTGTTTCTAGACAGGTTAGTCATGACCTGCGAGCACAAGGCATGCTCTAGAAATTTAGATGATATGAAGGTTAGTTGCTTTACGTCAATATTATTTTCTTAATTGTTTTAAATAAGATAATATTTAAGGAAACGACAGTCGACACTGCATCCAAAGCCATATATTAATTTAAAATTAACACCAATGATGCAGGTGCTGCAAAACAAGCAGTGTGAGTTTTAACTTCTATCGTGCGGCTCGCGTACCGTTTAACATTTTGAGGTTCAGGTAACACATTCTGGTTCATCTGATGTGTTCCACGAGACACAAAGAACATTGCTGTCCCTCACTATAACAACCTTTGTGGGTACGCTTTTGTGGAACTTTTATACTTCGGAGCCAGGCACGCTTTCAAACATGGCAGCGCCGTTGAAACCCTTCGCTACCTGATATAAGTTACTGTCAAACACGAACACAGTTATGTTGTAAAACATCACATTCTGCTGCTTTATGTTTAGGTACTGAATCTTACTCTGTGGTGAGAATGAAGTTGTTTTGGCAGTGAAACAATTAGTATGCCAGACCCACACAGTAACGTTTTCCGTGGTAAACAAAAACTGAACACCTAACCATAGTACGTGAATGAACAACGACGCAAAACACGCTTTGATTCTCATTAAACCAAATCGTTAACGGTGGCGTGCATTTATTTGAGGCATGTCGCGAATAGCTACTATACACTGTTAACTAAGTGTTACCGGGGACATTACATTCGCATTTAATACATATCCACCGAAGCTTCAAGGCTAAATATAAGTATTGGAGAGTTTCAGATAAACTCATAAATCACCCGCAAAGACTAAGTTTGCGTTCATGTGACTCGTACATATACTATTTATCGCGCATAAAAAAATGCAAAAAAAAGAACATAATTTAAAGTACTCACCGGTGGCTTTCCTAAGCTGGTCCAACTGCTCAACTTCATCTCCTTCCTGTAGGCGTAAGCGAAATACAGCATAATGTTATTCGTAATAGACACGCTACTGTCACTATTTAAAGACCAAAATGAAAATGAAGATACTCACATTGTTTCCTAGTTGCAGGAAGCATGCGCAAAGATGAACGATGTTGTAAACACACATCAAATACGACTGATAAGATCAGGTAAACAACTTTTTCTTAGTTATGTACCAACTAGCTCAAATTACCATTTTACTTCAGGTAAACTCGGCGATAATAACTCAACTGTATGATAACTCAAAATAGAGGCGCAACAACGTTAGTATACGCTCTCCAAAATTACGATTATAAATATGCTAATAGTAGTTGCACGAAAAACGATTTTTGTAACGTTCACCAAGGCTTAGTTGCACGTTTTAATTTATAGCAATATTACCAATCTGCAATATTCATTTTCTGTGCCGCAAAATAACCACATAAGTCTTCCCTTTAAGGCACAAAGGTAATAATAATTTTAATTAAAAACAGATCATATAAAAGTTTGAGGTGGCACAAGAAAAAGGGATAGACACGGTTCGTACAAAATATACTACATGCCAGCTCTTTTCGGGAAAGTGCTTGCATGATTACTGAATATGTCTAAGCTAGATGATGCGATTTTATTAAATGAAGTCTGCACATGTGCCACTGGCGAGACCTTACAGATAGAATGAACGTAAAATACAGTAAAATATTCACTAACACGTGAAGGAACATCAAAATCCACACAACTAAAAAGTAGGTCACAATCAAACGCACCATTCACAACGTTCTGCAAAACAAAATCACGTCAATTCATCAAAATCACTAGTAAAACCCTACCAAGAAAAATTCATAATTATAATAAAAACGACGCTTAAAGTGTCTATCATACACAAGACATATCAATATCTTTTTAACAAAATTAACGCTTGAAAACTGCGTAGCTGTTAAAGAGTTCCCAATAACTAAAACAAATTGTAGCCTCGATCGCACTAAAAGAAATACATGCAGAGTTTTTGAACTGCTGAGATATTGGATATATTAAACCTAGCATTGTCATTGCACTGCCAACGATATAAAAACACGTGAGCACTGAATGATAGCGCACTATCAACGTACAAGCCGAGATACTTTGAAACAGTCACACGTTCGATTAGCATTTTTCCCAAAGTAAAGGCGAAATGCATAACATCATGACGTCTACTCAAAGACAGCACTTTAGTTTTGGTAGGATGAAGAAACAGATAATTGGCTGTACATCACTGCAGTATGTTAATCACATCGTACAGAAGAGCATTGCAATCAACACAATAATCAGCACCATCAAAGTACCTTGATATAATCCGCAAACTTTTGCACCTGCGTTTATTTAGTAGGAACTTTATTATTTACAAATATTAGGAACAGGAGCGACCCAGGAGTAGGCACATGGGGGACGCCTTAAGCTGGACTAAATATATTAGAGCGCGTGTCAGAAATTCTAACATTATTCGCATGACATGGCGAATTGCATTTATACCAGATAAGTTATTCAGAACAATTGCCGTATAGCGATATTTCGTGTTTCAACGAATCAACTTTGTCGAATGCTTTAAACATGTCAAAATAAACCGAACTTACGTGTCGCCCACTCGTAACAATAGGTGCAGAAGTTTACGAAACAAATTGCTTTCACCCGATCGATCCTTTATAAACCCTTGCTGCGAAGCAGTTAGTTTCGGTCAAAAATAAAACTTGATGAGTTTATACACAACCTTCTCAAACACATCAGAAAAACACACAATAATAAAATCGGGCGATAATTAGTTACAGCCGATGCGTCACCCCCCCCCCCCTTTTCTTTAAAATTGGCACGACTGCCGCTTTTTTTACAACTGTGGGAATACGTTAGAACTAAGTGATAGATTAAAACTGTACTTCAAATTCGCTTAGAACAAGTCACCACAACCGTTGATGATAAAACTTGGGATGCAGTCTTCACCAGAAAAATTTTGGTCCGAAAGTCCGGATATTTTTTAAGATTTTGTCATTATCGCCTCTAAAACCAGACAACACATCCTTAACTTGGACGTCGCTAGGCTTTATATTGTGCTGCTGGATTGTGTAACATTTGCTTAAATAATCAGAAATAATCAGCCATCTCTTTATCAGAGGAAAGGTCGCCACAATTTTGAGCAGGATCCTACAATGAAATTCACTGTACACTGTTACGAGTGTGCAGGTTTGCACACTTTCGAAAGGTTTTGGGACAGTAATTCAAACCACTCTCGACATGGTTAAATTAAATCCGTTTATCACGCGAGTACAATTTGTTTAGGAGGCGCATAATAAGTAATAAATTTTGAGTAGTAAACTATAGAGCCCGTCTTTTTAAACAGTAGGTGATAAGGAATTTTCTTTCTATGGAAATTTTCAAATCTTTGAAAAACCAGTACTGTTAAAAAGAAATGGGTCTACGTTTATGAACGAAATTGTCTATCGCGTGTTTAACAACCGAAGTAAACAACTCTGCGGCCAATTCAGCATTGTCTATTGCAAGGATATCGCTCCAATTATAGTTATGATTGTATTTATGCGTTCCCAAATAATCGCCTTTGGGGTAGTGGTAGGCGTCGGACCTGTGCAATGAGCTCAGCTTGCTTGGAATATACAGGGTGTTTTTTTTTGTTTTTTTTTTATTCTTACAGATTTGTTTAAAAAAGTCGTGAAAGCTACACCTATGCGGTTTGTGCAGGTGGGTAATACGGCCAGGCGGACATTATGTTGGTTGCTAATCTTTGCAATAAGTCGGCTAATTAATTAAAATTCGTTCACTAACTTTTTAATTAGTGAAAATAGACATATGGTTCCAATTAGAAACTTGTAGAGCATCATTGAAAATCACTAAATTAACCATTTTAAGAAAGATATAACGGCGGGTGCAGCATTTTACGGTGTTCTGTAAAAACGCTTCATTTGGACGCGTTTCTAGATTTCGGTTTTTTATCGGAGCGCATCACCGCGCCCGCCGTCCTGCTCCCCAGTGGCTGAGACACGCAACACACGTGCGCCCTACTTCCCTCCATTCTACGAGGGAGGCGAGGAGGTGGCTTCGGGCCGCGACCACCGGGGAGCAGGACCGCGGGCATAAAGATGCGCTCTAATAAGAAACCGAATCCTAGAAAATCGTCCAAATGGAGCTTTTTTATTTCTTTTTATTTAAAAACAGTATTTTTGGAGAAACAAACCATAAATTTTAATTCACTCAAAGCGCGACGCGGAAGTTTCGTTACACGGCGTCAGCAGATTCAACCTTACGCGACGGTATAACAAATGCTGCGTGCCCTCTTTCCGCCATAAATGACCGAAGCGACGATGGCCATATACGTGGGACTCACCAACGGGGCCCCGCTTTATGAGATTCTGACCGGTTCCAGGTCTCGGCCGACTCGGCTTCCAGCTCCGCGTGGCCAGCTCCGGTCCCCGGAATCTAATAATGCCCCGTTTTCGACGTGGCAAGAGCTAGCCTCCCCGCGGCATACCTCTAGCGCCGCCCCGGCCAATCCGGCCGTCGCCCCTGTTCCACGACGGAAAGAACTTTCGGTCTCTCGATCGATTCCCTTATCTTCGCCCGTGATGCGCTCAGTTATGGGATGTTCTAACATGTATACGCTCCACCAAGCCGATCATACGCGTTTGCATCGCAAATCCGAGGGACGGCGAATTTTTCCTTCTACCGGGTTGTAGGCAGATGCAAAATCGCAGATTTTTGTTCCCACTTACTCTTCCTAGCGTGGCATTGCGTATTTACGTATTTTGTTACCTCGACTCGCGCATTTTAGGAACAAACAGGCGCGGAGACGCCCATAAAGCACTGTTCCCGATTTTCCGGCTTTCATCTCCACGAACTGTTAGAGCGCACAAAGAGCCTGATAAGCTCTATTTTAGCCGAGGTTGTGAAATTGTATTTTCGATTCTTGGGCACGAGCCGCCAGTACATGTGCAAGGGTCATGCTAACGCATTCCCTAAGGATCCATCAACATATATCTCTTTAATTTTTGTAGCACACACGAAGGCATGCGCGCTCCGCACACCTGCAAGTTCAGACTCGGCCCAGCATCCGCGCGCGGATTGGCTTCCACCCCGTGACTTCGCCTCCATCTCGCCTTTGTCCTCACTACTCTTTTCCTCTCTACGCGACGCGCTTCTTTTTCCACAGTTTGTCGAGAGAAGGACGCCCTCAGCCTTTCCCTGTCATGTGGGTACTGATGCTAACACATTAAAGCCGCTATTCACATGAAGGTATAAGAAATATATATTTTAAAGGTGTGCTGCTTTGTAAACTTGTTTGTTTTCATTCAAAATATTGATTAATATTCAACTCTTCATCAGCGTTCAGGATAGGTGACCTTTTTATCATTGGGCTGGTGTCATGCTGGGGATTTTTGTCCCCAGTTTATGTGAGCCATTGACGTCGACATAGAAATAATCACCCCCTACACTTTCTGTTTTTAAAATTTCGGCAACTTAAAATATTTTTCCCCGTTTCCCGTCGCTCCACTTAACACAACTGATATGAACTGGCCTGGTCATTTACACCTATACCAAGTCACCAAATCAACTCTAATAGGTACATTCTTCACTCTTCGCTCTTTGACGAAGTCAGTTGCTTAATCTGATCATGACAGGAGCTAGACTGTGAGTCTGAATTAAGTCTTCACTCCATGTCATCGACGTGCTACTGGTTCTTTACGTTCTTCTATTCAGTGACCCGAACAGTTTAACATCGACGACAAAGGCTGGATGGTAGTCAAGCAATAAAAAAAAGCGCAAAACTGCTGGAATGTTTAGATTAGCACATCCGATGCAGTCTGCAATTGCAAATGGTTTCGGATCTGTCATGTAAGCATTTCTGCAATGACTGCAGAAGGCATTGTTATTATATTGTCAGTTTGAAACCGAATGCAGAAGACAAAATAATGACACCGTTACATAGGATATATCTCTGCGTCATAAATCATGTGGCAGATATCTATTATGAAGAACAGATGCAGCAACCAACTAAACGTATTCGGATTGGCACAAAAAATTTTAAGACGCGTTCCGAGCTTTCTTAGCTTGCTCTGAACTCTTCTGGGTATAACTGACATTCAATGACTACTATTCCCTGTCTTACACTGCTGATGTGATTAGGGACACAAACAATGTGCACCAAAAAACGTAAATCATAAAAACATAAAAGTTTTCACACAGGACAATAGCGTGAGCACGACGTGCTTAAAAGCATTTCGCGATAAAGGCTTCATTCTGTAGAACTATACTCCCAGGTTTGGTATACCTTGACCACATTCGTAATACGTTATGTTTATTCAAGGATCGCCTGATCCAGTGCTGCAAGGGCTGTAGATATGATAATAGCACGACATCCTGGAGGCGCCCTCCCGCCTGCAAGCACTGCAGTAACAATTATGAAAACAGGGTTTTTGTTTCTCCCAAGATAACTTTTAAAACAGTATAATCATTCTATCAAATGCCATATTGCCTGAAATAGGAAAGGGAAAGAAAAACTCCAAATATTCAAGGGCCGTCTATTTTTTTCACTAAAAAAGCTACAGTTCACACCCTGAATAATACGACACAAAGCACTAGTAAGCTTGGCCCAGACCCCAACATGTTAATGAAGAAGACACTCGGCAACTAATTTCTGGGGCACTTAAAATATACGAAAACACATACACAAAAAAAATATGGACGTTCAGTCAAACACACAGAGGACATTAGCAGAGTAGCACATAAAATCACAGCAAACCGCAGTGTCTGCACTAACGGTTTCAAAACACGATTCTCCAGTGGAAGAATCCCCATCAGGAACAAGGGCAGAACCGCAAGTGAAAAATCGATTTCTTCTCTTAAAACCACGACCAACGTGGCCTGTATTTTGTTATCATCTGTAGATACACTATGAGCGTGCTGCATTCTTTCAATTCTCAGGTAAGTCTTCCACAGGGTTCATTGCTAATTCAGAAAAAAATCAATGAAGTGAGCAGCTTCCGCGCGTTTACCGCCCCAATTTCCCCTCGCTACTACAGTTTGATGCGAACAGATATTGAAACTCGACTTTTCAAACTTCTAAAAATTCTGCAGGAGAAAACAATCGGCGTCCTTGCACTATAAGAAATAAACGGTCTACATGAAGAGGCACGACACACTTCTAGCGTTTCTGCACCGGCAATGTTGTCCGCCCGAATTTGTGATCTCGAGAATCATTGTAAAAGCAAGCTTAGAGTAAACCGAACTTGTGCTCTGAGACTTTTTTTTCGGTGAGGGGAAAATTTGCAGTCCTAGCAATCGGAGTAAGTGTGCAGAATAATAGAATTGCATCCGCCTATACTGCCACTGAAGGAACATGGGACTTCAAAGTGTTCTATAAGATCCAAAAGCAAAGATAGACTGAACTAATACTTGCTGGACATTTTTAACGCTTTCAACACTACCTGAGGCGCCGGTAGATGGGGTAGTAATACGATTATTGTAACCAAATTACATTAGTTAAATTTTGTGGTCGTACTGGGTACTGTAAATTCATTATTTTTTGGTGTAGGAATTTTATTATTTTAATAAATAACCCTACTTTGGTATTTTCAGTTAAATTACATAAATATATTTTGGGATACTTTAGTGTTTCTAAAACAATACTTCATTAAAGAACGGTTCGGGCAAGAATAGGGGCAGGGTTTAAAAAAAGCAAGCAAAAAACTTTGGAAAATACTTAAGTCGTATAAGGGTGCATTATTTTGCTCCCAAGCACGCAAGCACAGTATGTAACAGCCGAATTAAAAGTACCAGGAACCAAAAAAGGTAAAACGCAGGCCAGCTGGTGTACAACTTGCGTAATTTACCAGTGAATTGGGAAATAAAAACAACAAACAAGGCACATACAACGTATGTGTTGTATTGTACCGTAAGAGGAACCGACAGTGATTAGCCTAGTCACTGTGTGTGACGTCCATCTTTTATTCTATATCCACTTCTTTCTCCTTTTCTCCCGCCCCAGTCCATCCAGTCCTAACTTCTTCTTTCTCAGCCAACACGACATACTCCCCCACAAGGTAAAATTATGTGTTACGGAGAGTAACGATCTGGCGGCCGCTTATTTCTCTTAGGCCTGGACCGGGCGGATGCTTCAGCTTCCGGTATAATTGTTGTTGCAGCGGGAACTGTTGGTGCAACAGCTCTTGTTAGCTTAGAAGCGTTCCAGCAGTTTCCTTCTTCTGTTAGAAAGGTTGCAGGCCCGAGGGACTCCTTGATCCTCACTGCAGAACTGAACGATGAAGCACCTTTTGTTGCGTGTCCTGGAAGTCGGACACGTACGTAGTCTCCTCCCCTGAACTTTGGATTCTTTACCGCTCGGCGCTGGTCAGCGTAGTTTTTGAAGTTATTTTGATATTTCTTCACCCTGTCACGAAGTTCATTTATCGCGCTCCTAGCATCTTCTGAAATATCTGGATGCGGGAGCCCCACGATGTCCAGTCTCGTTCGCATTGCTCGTCCATGTAGTAACATAGAGGGTGACAGATTTGTAGCTGCTTGCGGTGTACACCGATAAACTCCCAAAAAGTCTACCAGGTCAGTCTGGATGTTGCCTTTCTCCAACAAGATGCTTTGTATGTAGTCTTTGAGCACGCGGTTGAACCGCTCTACTTGCCCATTCGCCTGTGGGTAGTAGATAGACGATTTTGAGTGTATGATTCCTCGGTCTTGCAGAAAGTGTTTGAACTGCAAGGACATGAACTGTGACCCGTGGTCGGATACCAGTACTTCGGGGTAGCCTTCCCTACTGAATATTTTTTGTAGGAAGCTTATCACAGCGTCTGTCGTCGGGTGTGTGCAGAATTCGACCTCCGGCCACTTGCTGAAGTAGTCGACAGCGGTATGACAAAAACCGTGAGGCGTATCGGCAGTTTCCTGGGAAACTAGTAAATGGCCCGACGAAGTCTATTCCTATCTGCTTCCATGGACCTGTCGGAAAAGGTACTGGCTGCATCGGAGCAGGTGCGGTTTTACGGTCTTGTCATGTTGTTGGCAGACCATGCAGCTTGTGATGTAGTCATTGACCTCAGCGTCCATTCTCGGCCACCAGTAGTGGTCTCGGAGTCTCTGCTTTGTTCGTACTATCCCAGGATGAGATTCGTGCGCGATGTCCATGATCCGACGACGAAGTGTGGTCGGTGGGACGATCTTCTCCAAGCTAGACCTCTCATCAGCGTACCACCAAATGGAGCTGGCAGAGGAGAGCAGAGACATTACAGCGTTTATAACGCATGAAGGTCTTTACCGTTACAAGAGGGTTTGCTTTGGACTAGCTTCTGTCAGCCGGTGAAAGATTTCTTCCGGATGTGGAAGCGGATGACCGTCAATGACGATTGCTTCGTTTGGTCTTCTTAGATCTACGCATAGCCTGATTTCTCCTGTTTTCTTCCAGGCCACGACGATTGGGGAAACCCACTCTGACGCATCGATTCTCTCGATTACTCCTGCTGTTTCTAACTTCTGCAACTCCTCAGAGACTTTGTCTTGTACTGTCAGAGGGAGACGACGAAGTTTTTGTTGCACTGGGGCAACCGATGATCGCGTCTTGACTTTGTGGACGAAATCTTTCACGTGTCCCAGCCCCTCTTTGAATAGTTGTGGGAACATCTCTGTATACTGCTGAGGATTTTGTACACCTCTAGCAGAGAGCTGGTGACAAGCATGTCTTTCAATATCCAGCCTCATTTGCAAGCCCCTGAGGAGATCTAGTCCAACCAGAGGTTTGCCGGATGTGACATGGAATGTTCCTGTAGTATGTCTGGTCCCAAAGGATGCCTCGGCTGTGAACATCCCATACACCTCGATTAGCCCATCAGAGTAATTTCTGAGCTCCAGGTTTGAATGTTCCAGCTTGATGTGCCGAAAATGCGCA
This sequence comes from Ixodes ricinus, assembly GCA_037355805.1. Taxonomy (NCBI): domain Eukaryota; kingdom Metazoa; phylum Arthropoda; class Arachnida; order Ixodida; family Ixodidae; genus Ixodes; species Ixodes ricinus. Next base: position 62,175 of record JAZHYW010009478.1, read on the forward strand.
TCGTAAAGTGCAGAAGATATGATGGATACTGGTGAGCCAGTGTCCACCTGTAGCTTGAGTGCAACGCCGGCTATGATCATTTCACAGTACAGGATGTCTGGCAATCCCTGAATGTTCATCAGTCCTTTGGCGCTGATGGAAGCTGTGGTCTTCACTGCTGTTGATTTTCTGCATACAGCTGCAAAATGGCCACGCGTACCGCATTTTTTACAGGTCTTCGCACGTGCCGGGCATGATGTAGCATCTGCCAAGTGAGCTGAAGATCCACATCTGTAGCATTTTTGGTCCTGTTTTGAAGATTTAGCAGTAGATCTTGTGAGAGCCGCAACCTGAGAAGTGCTTGGGACGTTACTGTCCTGGGTTAGCAGCTTAGATTCGCGCAGAGCCTGTTCCACTTGCCTGGCGATGACTAATGCAGTATCAAGCGTTAGCTCTGGTTCGAGTAAAAGCCTTTCTCGCACTTCCTTGGTGTTGGTTTTCTCTACAAGCTGGTCGCAGATTAAATCATCAGTTAGTGCATCGAATTTGCACGTCTTGGCTAGACTTCGCAACGCGGCAACGTACTCCTCTACCGTTTCTCCTGGCAGTTGTGCCCTTTGCCGGAAGCGGTATCGCTCCACGGTCTTGTTGATGGCAGGCGTGAAAAAGTTGCTCAGTATACGTACTGCGGCGTCGAAGGCGCGAGTAGTGGGAGCACTGGCCGCTGAAGTAGTTGGGATTGACTCCTCTTGGGATCTGGCAGCAAGACTTCCAGCCGCCGAAGTAGATGGCTGGGAATCCTCTCGGGTTGTGGGCAGGGAACGGAATACTCGCTGCCCCTCAACTCCAAGGCAGTTGAGTAAGATGGCCTTTTTCCTGTCGTCCGAGTATGAAGTAGCGCCGCTCGCCACCAGGAATGTCTCGAAGAGAGGATACCATTCCGTCCATGGAATTGTAGGTTTACCGGGAGTCGGCAAGAAAGGCGGCGGGGTTTCCAGTTTCATGGTCGACTGCGCCAATATGTTGTATTGTACCGTAAGAGGAACCGACAGTGATTAGCCTAGTCACTGTGTGTGACGTCCATCTTTTATTCTATATCCACTTCTTTCTCCTTTTCTCCCGCCCCAGTCCATCCAGTCCTAACTTCTTCTTTCTCAGCCAACACGACAGTATGTTTATTTTTTACGTAGTCCTAGACGAATTCCAAAAATCGAAGAAAAAGAGCAAATGATTGGTGCACGAATCAATGATCCAGAGTTGTAACCTTTTTTTAAAAACACCTATAAGCTTCTCTCATAAGGGAATGTAGTAATCTTCATATTAAGCTGTTGTGAGCTGGCGCCACTATGTGGCTCCATCTTACAGCAGCTTCATCTTCATTCACACGCGAATTTTGCTCATGAAGCGTGCACACATGATGTTATGTAAGAGTAAAAAAAGCAGCACGCGCTCCTCGCGCAGTTGTCTGCCACGGAAATCGGCAGAGTCGGTCGTCTCATTACTTCGCGCCGGACGTAGCCTTCTGTGGCCCACCGCCGGTTTCTGTCACTGGGTGATCGCCATGCCTGGGCAAGCCATGCTGCAACGTGTCTCGGCACAACTCGCACCTGGGGCTTTTAACCGCGGGTACTTTGCCGCCTCCCCCGGAAAGGAGCGACCATTAGCCTTAGCCGCGACTTAAGCGCTTAGATTTCTGACAACTCTCCGAGAGGGCTCCTGGCATCACTCTCTCGAAGAAGCTTATTCGAGAACATGAAAATGAATGCACCTTATTGCCGACTTTGGTTTAGATACATCCACAGTTTGTGTCTGTATTTGTAAAGAATTTTTGAAAAGGGGTCGCTGACATGGAGCCTGCTGCTTGCCCTTTCTGAGACCCAGTGGCAGACGAGCCAGGGTACGAAGGATTGTATATCTAAAAGGTGTAGCTCTACCCTGGTGCCGTGGTGGCGTTACGGCGACGCCAGAAATATTTGAATTGTCACCGGTTGGATTTGCGAATATGATGAACAAGCTGAACCTTATGTTCAGTAGTCAGGATGTGCGGTTAAAAGGTGTACAACTATCAGCTAACCAAAGGACAATCTGCAAAACCGGAGCGCCCTATACTTCGTTTCAGCTTGGGTCCAGACGCAGCCGATGCTACGAGCGCGAGCGTGTGGCCCTGAACAGTGCTTGCATTGCACGAGCGCGCGTGCTTGGCAGGGACGCTCAAAGCCCGGAGCTCGCGCTTGTAGCATCGCCTGCGTCTGGACCCAAGCTGAAACGAAGTATAGTGACTCAGGGGCATTCTGGGAAACAACTGTGCACGAAGATCTGAGTTTCGGTTTTCTCTATTGTACCACAGCCAGCTGCGGACGTCGCGGACCTCTAACTGGTACCTCACCCTGGCGCTAAGGTGAGCTATTAAAGTCAATAGCAAACCGCGTGGCGACGATACTGAATGTGAAAGAAATACTTTTTCTGTCCTGATCAGTACATCACCGAGTTGGTCGGAAAGCAGCATACGCCGATCGGCGGGGAGTTTAAATGGGTTGTTGCGACGTGGTTTTCTTTCCCCTTTAAAAGTTACTGTTAATAAGGTTACGAAAGGAGGCGTGTGCATTTACTGTCTCGCTTGCACATGTAAATGAATTCACACACTACGGTGAGGTACGCTGCGGTGAGGTGCGAGGTACATGTTTGAGGGGTCGGCAGTTGGTCGTGGGACGAGGAAGGAAACGGGAACTTAGTTCTTCGTTGACACTTGTGACCCAAAATGCCCCTCTGCCGCTAAGGTCGCTTCCGTTTCGCATATTGCCTATCTAAAGGACAACAATTGCACCCTTAATTCATCACAACTTGTATTGTCTTCTTAGTGACGTGGATTTAAATCTTACTTTCCCCCAATTTTCCTCCTCTATTCTACTACTGTGCCCTGTCAGATCAAATTATGTTACCGGACTGGAAGTAGTCTCCATCGCGAACGTTATCCAAGCAGACAATCATTGCTCTCTAAAGATGTGTTATCAAAAATCTACGAAAGTTTGTTGATTCAGAAATGCTTCCAGAAGCTGTAATTTTATTTTCGACGCCACGGATGGGTAAATTACTGTAACGTAAAGCAAACCTTGTAGACTTCCCGTCTTTATTTTATTCACCATCACGTGACAACAATGGATTATCTGCACTCGCCTATAGGTCACCGGAGTCTAGAAGATGGCAAAACGCTGGTCCTCGCTTCTCGCATTTGAAACCCTCAACACTGCTGAATTTACGTATTTCAGGAATAGCTCATTTTCGAAATGTGAAGGTATAACAGTTTGCATAAACCAGAACTTTGCCATAATTAGTAAATGTGCCCTCACTTTTAGTGATACAAGGTTAATAAATTCAGTTTTCAGTATCTTTCAAATCGGTTCTTAAAACGTTTTTTAAAACTTGTTTTATCACAGTTGATTTAGTGTCGCGAAGTTTAGCGATCGTTAAGTTGCCTTAAGATGAAAAAATCTTTGACATCTTTCATAAGTTCAATCTGGTCTTGACAAACACCCGAGAAGAACAAAACAGAAAAGGCTAATCTTAATCAGATTTTCCCAAACACGCGTTATGAACGCCTCATTAGCAAAAGAAAAATATATATTCAGTCAAAAGCCTGCGAAAGCAAACATGTTCTTAGAATTGCTAACATCTCGTCGGGGGGCAAATAATAAAGCAAAAACATGTGCCTCGTTCTATTTAGTTTTCGCACTTTTTTTTGTAGATCGTTGGCATCCATAAATTAATCCTCATTAGCCGAAGAGCTAATTAATTTATCCACCACTTCTACGTATTGCATGCCAGACATCGTGGAACCAAGGACGAGAATGTACAATCTTCCGACTGCAAAGGGGCATACATACGTGGGCGAACTTGGATGTCATATTCACTTATAATACAAGTTTAAAATCGAGCCTCGCAATTAATGTGAACCGTCCATTACAGATAAGCTAGACGCTAAAATGAATTACTAAACTTTACAGTGGCGTTAGAAAAGCGAGGGGGGGGGGGTGGAGGAGAGATGGGGCAGAAAATCCCCCCTCACCAGATATTGCAAAAGTGTAAAGTAATCAATACGGTAGAGAGGGCAGAAAATCTCTCTAGCTTCCCCCCCCCCCTTTCCTGAACAGTTCCAACGTCTCTGCTAAGCTAGCATCTGTAAATCGAGCAAACCTTTCTACTTGTAAAAATTAGATGTTGTTCATTTTGACGTACAAAAACTTCCTGAGTGTTACACTCTGAAAATTGTAATGCATGACCAAAATTCCTTTACGCTAAAAGCGACCGACGTCTATTGTTACTTCTCTAGATCGCTGCTTGTAATTTCGCTTTCGATTATCATTTTTTGTATAAAGTGACAAATCGACTGCTCTCATGCCCACAGGCTTTCCCTTCTGTAACATTGTATTGTACAGCCATTCTTTTTTTAGGATCGGTAATTCACGTAACGAGTTTTGACTTTTGGATTTCCAATTGATATGTTCAAATATCCCGGCAGAGGTGTCTGACATCTGGTGGAGGCTTACTACTGTGTGGGTGTCGTGAAACGTCCCCTATTGCCCAAAGGTCCCCCAGTTGCTTTATATTACCTCCCAGACCTTCGACGGAGTGTTCAAGCCATCCCTCGCTGATTTCGAACATGAACCCCAGATTCCCTTCCCTTAAGGACGGCTGGTGGCGCCTACAAAGTCAGACAATATTCTGTGTGTCAAAACCATGCAACAATTTCTGCATGTCAGTCTGGTTTTCTTTTTGTATTTAGCCTCTTTGCAAATTATTGTGCGGTTCGCACGACTGCGGAGTGTTATTAAAGTAGAATGCTTGCAAGGGAGCTTGAAACGCCTCACTTCATGTATTTTTTTAACTGAGATTGAACGGTCATAACGTTTTAGGTATTACCTTTCTTGAAGAAATATTTCTGCCTGTTCCACAAATAATCAGTACACGTTTATGCACAGGGCGCACGCCACAGGTTGCCTATTGCGAAAGTAAGATTCCGCGCGTGACCATTGCCCACTATCCTGCCGTGGCTTTGTGAAAGGCGGCGTGTTAGACACGCAAAGCAGTTAACTTAAAATATCAATGCTTCGTTATTTTACTGCGAAAACAGTTAGTTGGACATGTAGCGGGTTTCGCGCCGTCGACCGCGCACCAGATTGACGAGCGTTATTTTCGGCACCCCGCCAAAAGATTCTACGTTGGCGTCACGCCACGCCACACGATTCTGACGTCACGCCGCGCATCACGTCACCTAAACAATTTTAACCCCTGGAGAAGGGAAACAAAGGGCAAACACAAATCTCCAAACACAGCTATGTGACTGGTGCGTGCTGAACAAATCCGCCTGGTCCTGGTAAAGAAACAGGGACCTCTCCATTTCCAATGGAGCCCTCTGCCTCAGTTGTGAAAACGGGTTTCATCAGCTGCCACCAGTCTAACACCAACAAGGGTGAACGGCCAGACTTTTAAGGTTACGCTATTATTGCAACGTTGCATTCATTGCATTAACACGTCACATGTTACTGGCGTCAGCTGACACCATGAGGTGACATTGTCATGTCAAGTCACGCGGCACAGTGACGTCACGCGATTTAATGACGTCAGGGAACACCGTGAGTCACTTGATGCACCTCGAGTGACACTGTGACGTTACGTTTTACGAGACATTCAGCTGTCACGTGACATCACGACAGCACGTAGACGCATAAATATGAGACTGCTGATAATGGAAACAATGAAGATAAAGCGTTTTCGATAAGTATTCCAGTAGGTTCTCGGGCGATAAAACGAATAAAGCTAGGTAGGTGCTAAGCCGGCGAAACCAAGGACTTGAAAATATTTGGCGCTACACGCTTGAAACTTGAGAGCGCGATTTCGGAAGCGTTCTTCACTGACCACAAGGTGGTGTCAGTTTGTTTCAATAACATTGCATAAGGCGTTCAGGCAGCCACACCAACGACGGTGGAACGGTTCATTCATACACATGCTGTTTTCGTCGTTTTCTGGATTTCAAACTTTGGAGCGCGAATTTCGAGGTGTTTGTTTTGTTTTGTTTAACAGATCCACAAAATGCTCTCTACTAAATGTACCCTCACTGGTTTTAAAACACTATGCAATTTTCGTCCGGTGTGTTACTCGGTTTAATACGACACGCCTATGTGGACTCCATGGTGCGCGCTCGCACCTTGACCGTTTATTCAGTCCATCTGTTCCGAAATGACACCTTAGCGGCTCCGACGACACACCTCAGCTGTTACAGTGTTTCGCCTTACGGATAGCGTGAGTGTTTACCAATTTGTTAAACCCCCGTCCTTAAGTTATTGCAACGGACCTTCCAGAAAACCCTTTTGCTGCAGTTCCAGATTGCACTGCGAGGCGAAGAGATTTTTGTGACCGGTCCGAAGCACGCTTGGCAAGACTCGGACAATTTTTAGCCGCACGATTCATTCTTTTTTTCTCAGTGTGTGTTAGGAACTCATGGAAAATATATCGAACACAAAGCAAAATCGATAGGTACTTTGTTATGTTATCCTCCTTACTTCTTTGGGCTCCGAAATAACAAAATGCTAAACCTACATGAACTTCATCGGTACACTTCCTAGTGCCGTGTTTCGCATTGTTGTAAGGCGTCGTGCAGACGGTGGAGGCGCCACATATTTATGGAATGGCCTATTTCCTCGTTCCTTAAACAGGCTGCTAGGTTCGTCGGCTTTGTCATCCTGAAGAAGACAGCATATTTCTCACTGGAGACACTCATTCTGGCATATACGTTCACCGTGTGCGATCGGAATCAAATATAGATCATACGTCTTATAAAGGGCTCCAGAACCTATAATAAGATGTATTTCCACTCAATGCATCCTTGCCCAGTCGTTCTCGTGAATTTACAGACTATTCTACATTAATTTAGGATAAAAAAACTGTGAAACCCCTGCCTCCCCTCGCCGCGCTTGTGTGATCCCAGTAAGTCGGCACTTCGTACCTGCCTACCGTTTTTCTAACATATTTGACCAAGCTTGGCTTCTCGGAAGTTTTTAATCCCATTATCCTCCGCTACTCATCGTGTTTTTTTTTTCATCTCCCCATACCATTCCCCATGTACTTCCCCCGCTCAACATGTAACTAACTGAGGCAGACCGCCTTAATTAACCTATTTGTTTCCTCCTTCCACCCCTATGTTCTTCTTTTCTTCATTTCCCTTCGGCCGCCAATCTCGTATGCCATCAGACCTGCACATGCAGCTTCGATCGCCTCCGCAATTGCCCGCGATGCATGTGCCCGGAGGGATCTGGAGTTGGGCACACACTGACAGCCGCATGTTTGCCCGTCCTAGTCCCAACGCCCTCGCTTCCGTTTTCAGCTGTCGGGTCACGGACTTCGCACACACCGGCTTAACGTACTCGTCCTCTTCTGATTTTCTTGCATTCCGAGCGAATGTTGCCAGCATGTTGCCTCAGCTCCCACCATACGTACATGGTAAATAATCTGTTATTATTTTTCCCTCTCGGCTTGCAGCCAGGCCCCAACTCAGTGCGTCACTGCACCATTACCTCCCACTTAAAGCGCAGTCCGTCCCTGGCAGACTTGTAGACGTTACTAAAAGAAAGTCCTATAAACAACTTAAATTAGCGAAAACCTAATTTTCGCGCAGTTCGCGAATCGCCTACAATTTGCGAAAAATAGGTTCCGGGAACAATTCCGGTAAAATGTAAACACATTGGAATCGAAATTGAAATTCCACCGCTTCGCGAGAATTAGAACCCGCGAATTATTCCAAAGCTTCAGCTTTGACCTAAAACACGAAATACTGAGCTCGCGAGAAATAAATCGTTTACAGTAATATATTACAAATGACAATTACTTAGCTTAAAATATATTCAATGAAATCGCTTGATGACTTGAGAGTAAAAGACTGGGTCATTACTTGAAAATGTTATCGTTACATTTCCAATTACTTCAGATTTTCAAAAATGCATATTTTTCTGCCGGTTTGGAAACCGACCTTTCGTAATGTTTATTATTGGATTATAATCATCAAATTAAAATTTACTCGTGCTTTCAATCTAACAATTTTTTGAAGATCATCACCATGTTGGGGACTTGGTTTGAGGATTACATGGTAGAAAACTTGAAAGAAAGGGTCTATTAGGGAGGGGAGGTGAAAAGTTTCTCATTACAAACTCGGGGGCAAGGGGGGGAGGGGGGGACCGGTGGTTGGCGATAAGTCACAACGCACACAAAATGCGATTTTTCGTGACCTCAATCTAGGCCACAGCCAGACTTTCACGAAATCCGTTACAAGTAACAAAATTACTTGCATCCCTCACATTTATCGGAAAGTTTGTAGGCGAATGATTACATATTTGCTAGAGTAATTGTAAACTGAGTTCCTTACATATTAACGTAACGGCTTCGTTGTAAACATTGGGCTGCTAAAACGACGAGTAAAGACGCAGATGCTACATTCACCACCAAAACTCGTACCGAAAGGCTTTTGTACAGCACGCAGATTTTACAGTCCCAGCTTGAAACCCGGCAAACCACTGCACTAACTGACCAGACAAAGAGCCTGATAGGAGAACTCGGTAACAATCATTTCACACTTTGTTGCTCGCAACATATAGATGCTGAGAAAGAAGACATATTGCAGAAGATATTCTGGACTGTGGCGACTAAGTACTGTAGTCGTAAACTCGGAAGCCGAGGGTAGCCCCCCTCCCCCTACCCTCGGCTTCCGAGTTTACGACTACAATGGGGGGGGAACGGAGGCTAGAAAAAAACTCGGCCGAGACATTTACGATTGCTTCCATGGAGGAATGCCTACACGCAGCGCATTCCCACAAGCAGCGCGCCACGTCTTCCGTTTTCACCCGGCGCGTCCGGCGGTGACATCACACTCCCCCACTGCGCAGGCGCGGCGAACCCGCGCCGGCTCCACGGCTTCCGTACCGAGGCATCTGCGTTGCTCTGCTTTCCTTTGCGTTTCATTTCTGAGGCGCGTCCGCTTTAACCTGGGGCGGCCCCGCCGGCTTTTGTGACGAAGCATCTGATATGACGCGTCGCAGCCAATGGAAATTTAGGTGCCATTACACTCAGCCAATGAAAATTTAGATGTCTTTCTCGCCGGCCTCTTTCCATTAGACATTTATTTCGTTCGCATTAACAGTAATTGTTACGAGTAATTTTATTGCTTCTAGAAGTTATAAAATAGTGTTTGTGTGGTACTATGTAGTACTACAGTGTGAGAGTACTGCATAAGAACGCGTAAATGATACACTGAAAAAGGGGACAATTCGTTCCTCTTGTTTTATTTGGGAAACGAAATGTCTTTACAAACCGGAAGTTCAGAAGCTCTCATTTATCGTTTGTTGGGGCTGAGGTTACTCGTACCTCATCACTGGAGAGAGAGAGAGAGGGAGAAAGAAATGAGCATTTATTTGGAGACAGGAAGGTCGATCTCGTATAAGTAGTTGGTGTGACAGGCACAAGCTATCGATGACTACACAGAAACCTAGCCTTGATTTATTGTGTTGTAAACGAATTCATTGTTATGAACTTTGACAGGTTTACAATAACAGGTCCGTACCTCACTTCACCGTCAATGTTAAATCTTGTTTATTTATGTGAGAGCTTTGTTTATGACGTGTGCTAGCACACCCCAGCACGGAGCAGCTGGAGCAGAAACTCGTGTTGTAGAAGCCAGGAATCCAGGGCTTTATCCCTGCCTCTGCCCCTTTTTAATCTGAACGGAACATTCCTCCGGCAGACGCTTGTGTAATCGCTGCTGTGGGATAGATAATAAAGACTTGAGGCGAGCATTCGTCCGGTACTCACGAAATTACCCCCTTTGTCAATGTCGCCCTACGTTGACAGAAAAAAACCTCACGTTGTGTAAACATTTAACGTCTCATTTGCATTTCTACTTTCTTTTTCACGCAGAGCGTACTGTCGAGCACTGCCTTTGGATTCACGTGTCAGCACTTTGTGCGTATGATTGAAACCGTGGACAATCCAAATTATAGCCTCATGTGAATCGGGTCTGTCCGCGAATACGGATTCGTATTTATGTGATCGTGCTTCCACATGCTCGTGAATTCTTTTGAAATGCGGTGACTTTTCAGAACCAACTGTGTGTCCACACTTCATACGATGCGCCACAAAATTTTACTGGGAAATGCTTCCTTCGATGTATGCTTCAGGCGGTGGCCGTTGACGTCTTCCGAATCCCGGCTTAACTGAGACGTCAAGTGGCATATTGATATTGGCTTAACTGTAACCCTGACACACCGCTTTTTCGGCAAGGAAATAAAAAATCAATATTGGACCAGAAGTCAAAGTTGACTTCTGGTCCATGATCACTGTAAATAGCGTAGCTTTCATCTTTTCGTTTATCTGTTTGTAGATACTGGCCCTTAGGGCAATTGTTTTATATTTTTAACTCACGGAGCAGGGGCTTCCATGCATCCACCCTTACTATTTAGTGCGCTGAAGAAACTAATGGCACTTCCTGATGCTGCTGTAACCTCACAAACAAGAACACTGGCTTAACGTCCTAAAAGTTTCGACCTCGTGTCCGTAGCATTCAATGTGCGTCAATCCGGGTGGGTATATAAGGGAAGGAGAAGGGGTAACCGACACCTTCTTTTGTTTTCTTTTTAATATTTTATAAATTAATACCGAGAAAGCGAATTTGATATGCAAGGACCCGAAATAAAACTTTGAAGTGAAGATTCTTCCCAACAACCTGAAGAAATTCCCACTTTGCTTTTCCAGTTGCATATTCTACTTTTGCCTTAAAAACTTTATTTCAAAATTCCTTTTTCCACAAAAAGCCACCGTCTTGTTTTGGTTTTGACCACAGACAGACTTTGAATGATGGAGTTACTGGCAATTTTCTTTGAGTGCGCGTAGAAAGCTCACGTAGGATCTGTGATATGAAGACTATTTCATTCATGGGGAGTGTAGCAGCTTGTTTGTTGATAAGTGTCACACGTAAAAAACTGGCACAGCAAGAACGGCTTAAAAAATTTCTATGGTGTTTTGTAGAACGATCGGGCTCAACTGCAAGCACAAAGCGTTGCGATCTGTTTTGCTGTGAATCTATTAAGTAAATATGTAATTAACGACCAAACAAAAGTAACCACATACACCAAAAAGTGATGCACTCACAGATTTATGTGTATTTATGTGGACGCTTTAAGTCAATAAAATAACCAATATAAAAAATGTGCGCAAGGTTTTCAGAAGTACGAAGATTGATTTACACATTGTGGCAAGAATTGCGAGCCGTAAATATAGAAGATGGCGTGGACAAGTATCATCAAATGTAGTCCGTCCTCCCTAACCAACAAAATGGAAACTATGTGTTCGTTTTAACTGTGCAGAAGTACCATTATGAGTGGTTTGTCACGTGCGCAAATCATATATATTATACCTCCTATCAACTACTTTTAAATTACATAAATGTCTGTGCTATATTGTCTTCGCACTCTGGCAGTCTTTCTTTTAAAAAAATTAAGAGAGCCGCTCACAATTGTACCGGGCATCCGCGAGAAAAGCGAACCCTGTTTTTTGCACCGCAAAAATATACTAGGCATCGAGAAGAGCTCAAACAACGTAAAGATGCCAAAGTTTCAGCGCCAACCGTGATCTTATTCAAAAGTTATAAAAGATTTTCTGAAACTTTCAATGGAAAAATGGCGGCCGACGGTGTTCTCAAATACATAGAGCTCTATGTCTCAAGAAACCGAAAACGGGCGAAACAGGGCCCAATTTTCCCATTGAAAATTTCAGAAAACCACATACCTTTTGAATAAGATAACGGTTGGTGCGCAAATTTTGGCATGTTGCTCGAACGGCTGGTGTTACGTTTTGACGGAGTTTGAGCTCTCCGCGATATCTAGCTTATTTTAGCGGTACAAAAAACAAAGTTCGGGTTTTCTCGCGGAAGACCGAAGTATTTAGCTGCGATTAAAAAATTGTGTGCAAATATGCCTTACAAATATGCTTTATGTAAGCTTTACTCTGTGAGGCTAGGCAGTTTTATCGAACACCACTTTCAACCCACGACTTTCAGGCATGCAGACCGAAGGTAGTAAAAATATCGGTAAACCAGCAGAGGCCGAGTGGAACTTGCAAAGTCGTAATTGCGAATTGTTCCTCTGTTCGCTTAATCCAATATAATTTAATTAAATGCAATGAAAAGGTCCATGAAGCAAGAAGCAGGACAACTTTAATTTATCGCCCCAGATATCCTCTCACTTTAACTGTGCTTCTCCTTCTGAATACATCTCAGCGAGCCGTCTACTTACTACAGTCCGTTGCAACTCAAGAAGGCAGGGCGAGGGTAAGACGGGCCGGGAAGGAGGAAGCAGACGGAACGCTGGATAAGAGAGGGAAAAACCTCCTTCTATCATTAGTGTTCCGTCTGCTTCCTCCTCACCAGCCCGTCTTACCCTCGCCCTACCTTCTTGAGTTGCAAGGAACTATAGTTTCACTTTCCTTCCTCAATTAGACTGGCCCCAGAAACCTTGTAAATATCAAGTTGCTTTTCGATTTAATTTTATAACCAGCCAAGAAGCATAGTACATCGTGGTAGAGTTGCAGATCTGTCAGTGAGGTCGTCGACTCCTGTCCCGAGAAATAAAGCAAGCCGCCATTCATGCAAATGAATTCTGCACGCCCGTCGCCTCCATCACGTTTCAGCCCCATAGAGACACGCGAACAAGGCGCTGTCACGACGTGTATGAGGGATCCGCAAGTGTTTATTTTCCCACGCGCCCTGCCGTCTAAAAATAGACACGTCAGCTGCACCGGGATCAAGCGGGCAACGGTGCAGATGCGCATGGCGGCGCTGCATCCGCCTAACGACCACTGGCCAGCGTCCACCGGCGGTAACCATCCATTAACGGTCCGGTTTTAGTCCCACGCAGTTCGAGAAACCTTTGGGGACGGTGTTTGCTGTTTCGGCATTATCCCCAGCCGGAATGGAACGAAACGCTCTGCGCCCGACGCGCGGCTGGATCTGACAACTTTCGAGCCAGCCGCTAACACCGCGATCCCCACTTCCGGGGATTGCTATAGACGAGATCTTTTGAGCGCCAATCGTCGACACGCCACTGTAGTCTGTTCTGTTTGGACGCTTCAAGTTTGGAGACAGAGACAGAGCTACATCTGCGACCGCTGAAAGCAATGCTTTTACAAAGATAAAAGGTAGAATTTTTTGTCATTTTTTCTTCAATCGAGAGGTTTTATTGACGCGTGAGGAGTGGCTCGTCGTTAGTTGTTGACAAATATTTGTCCGATAATTGCTGCGTGCAGTTTTTAGGGCCTTCCGACAGCTCTTTTGCGTTCTGAAATGTGTTATTGAGATCAATTTTGGTTGTTTAGATTTTATGAAAATAATGTGTTATAAGTACATCGTGGCTATTTTCGACTATGTGATATGATATTGAGCGATGTAGTAAATAAACATTTCGCGACAATTATAAAACCAGCGTCACATGTGATTAAAACTGAAACATTGAAAACCTCAATGTTGGTATAAACATGTCTGCGCATAACAAAGGATAATTATTTATATAAAATTTGCAATTATGAAAAAAACAATTTATTGCATATATATACACTCTCCAGAAATCTGATTTCTTTTTTTAATTATGACAATCATAAAAGAACCTTCCGGACCCCTACAGAAATATGAAATGAGTCTCAATTGAAGTCATAACAAGATGGTTATTTTGGCCAGTTGGTAGAAGAGCGCCGAAAACAAGGACGAAGACGAAGTAAGACAAACGCGGCCGTTGAACGGGGCCACGACGCCTTGTGTTTGTCTTACATCGTCGTCGTCTTTGTTGTTTTCGACGCTTTTGTGCCATTTAATGACATCGTAAATAGTTCACTCAATACATCATGTTGAGTTTCAGTTGAAAACTCAATTGGGCTCCTCTTGTGTTCCTCTTGAGTCTTCACAATATATTGGCGACTGCGTTTCAATTAAACCTTTAGCAGTTGAATTTCAATACAATTTTAGGTAACTGTGTTCCAATTGAATTTGTCTAGAATTTTCGGTGACTGGGTTTCAATTGAATTTTCGCTACTGCGGTTTAATAAAATCCTGCAATTCCTTTGGTATTTTTGTCTCTAAAATTCCTGAATGGATAGTACATGGCGTAAATGAAGTACTAGAAGGAAACGAAGCACATGCAGGAAACCAACACAAAACAATATGAAGCACTCAAAACACTTGATTCACTCTCCCGTTGGCTACTCCACCGCTTTATACACCCTACATATGAAAGAAAGGTATTCATTTGGCCGGTGACCACCTCATCATTTATCAAGGTTCCTAGTATGCTATCCCTTCCCCGGATGTCTGATATGTACTAAACAACGTTTGGGCGTCTTTGGAGTTTGTTCCTTAGTAACACAAACATTGGTAGAAGCAATATTCATTCGGTGCAGTCGCTAAATTAACAAAAGTGATTCCTAACGGTTATGTTATCGCTTCTCTGCATAGCACCACTAGACGAGTCACGGTAGTTGCTCGCTTTAAAAGATTTGCATTATTGTTTGTTTTCTTTACGAAGTGACTAGTATAGACGCTTTACACACGCGCCAGATTGAGCCGCCATAGCCGCCCTTCTCTTGTCTTACCGAGATGCCGAGCCACTGAAGCGGGCGTTGACGAGTCTCCACAACGGCCTATGCTGGGGGGAAGGACACAGTAACACTTAAAATGGCAATAACCTCTCCTGCTGTGGAAATGATGAAGTCAAGCGAACGGAATAAGAGGGGACAAAAACTGAAGGGCGGTTATGGCGGCGCCCATGCACAGCTACTGTAAAGCGTCTATACTAGGCTTAACGAAGTCACTAAGTCACTGACAGGGTGAAAACTCCATGGCGTTTCTTTCAAACGTTCGGCCTCCAGCACGCGCTCCATGCCTTCCGCCGTGCTTTGACGGGGCTCGCGCGCTTGATGTGCACCAGACGTCGAAGCATTTTTGAAGGAGAGGCTCGCCCTGGAGGCGAGAATTCCTCCATGTTGTTCTCACCTTGTCAGTGATCATAGAGTTATCATAATGCACGCTAGAGTTCCAACCGGCCCTATTGTGCGGTTTGAAATTAAGCAGACGGCAACCACTTTGAAATTGACTTCCGATGATGCATTTCAATAGAAAAAGTGAGTGCATTTTCGCCCTGCGCTTGATTATAAGAGCGAATATCTTGAATATTTCGTACGTGTACTAGATAGCTTGCGACATTTCTCTCACGTACAGGCAAAAGATAACAACATTTGTCAATCACGTTTTTTTTTTTTTTGAATTTACGGAAATCAAAAACGATGCTATAATGGCGTCTTAAAGATATTTATGTTCACTGTACGACACTGTCAGCGTGAACACGGCATCGGCGCTTTTTTTTTTGCAGAAAGGGGGGGGGGGGGTTACGTGCCAAAGCAATGCTGAGCATGTCGAAAATCAAGCGAGACGTAAAGAACTACGTACATAACACTGGATTAGTACCGACCTGTGGATGTAGACAATCAAAACAAAGTAAAGCAAACTAATGAGTGGCATTTGCAATAAATAACAGTCGTTTTATTCACTCTGCTGCTAGGTAGATTTGGTCTAGTGTTCAATACTCATATGTGCATGCTCAAAAACTTTTAAAATCAGGGAAAGCCAGAAAACTCTTATCTCCCAATAAATTTAGCACTTAGTTAAAGGGGAAAAACCTTTTATTGTGCAAGTACTGTTACTGTTTTGCACGTTTTAACCGCTTTTAAAAGGGGGTCATTTAAATGACAAATTGCCATTAAAACGTCATAATCATATTTTATTGACATAATGTCATTTCTTGCACATGAATCTGGGAAACTTTTTTCTTGTTAATGATATAAGTGCACGGTGCGGTTTTCTTTTTTTTTTCAGCTATGTCCTTGTTGGGATTTCTCAACTGCAAGAGGTACAAATCAGTTGATGTTTGCTGCTCAATGATAAAAACTCATTTGAATCACTGATGAGGACACAAAGAAATGTTGGCCGGGTAAGGGAACTCAAGTGCGTGTCTAGTGAGTGAGCTCACATTTACGCATATTAAGCTCTTACTGATAAATCGCGTTGAGTATAATCTATTGAATATACTCAACATAATGCATATTGGGTTTTAATTTTAAAACAAATTTGCAAGCCTAATGAGTAGATTCAAAAGAATGGATATTAAGCTTTAATGACCAAATTGATTGTCGTTTCTAACAAATAAATTCAAAATAATAGACACGGAGCTCCTAATGATCGATCTCAATTGCATTTCTAGTGAGTAAATTGAATAGAATAGCTTTTGAGTTTCTTATGATCACACTCAATGCACCTTGAGTTTATTTTGGATTTCCGTTGACTGTATAAGAATACATTAGAAGCTCAATAGGAACTCAATACTAATTTTTGTAAGGGTATAAATAGCTTAAGCTTTCAAATTAAACACAGCGTTTCTTTTCTTCCTGCGTTTTAGAATAAACATACTTATAGAGTAACCTGTCCTGAGTGTTCTTTCACCCTGTTCAATCGGGAGAACACATGAACTGCTAAGTTCCCCAGCCTCCTGATCAGAACCATTTAAAGACTACATACGTTTGTTTACGTATACTATGTTCTTATTATAAAAGAAAAAACAGCCGGAATCTTTAGAATCAATGCAAAAGTCGTGGATACAGGAACCCCTAATGACTTGACCACTTCCTCTCTGTCTGGCTGTCCATTACGATGAACCGTTTCCAGCCAGGCTTTAATTCATCTAACAGGTGAGTTCCATTTCCACCTTTGCAATGGATATAATCTATAACCATTCGGCAACTTTTATCTTAATGTTTAATGTAACGCACGTATATGAAACAGACTGATTACGAAACGACCATGTCGGCGGTTCAAAACGTTTCAGGGTCCTGGCAAAAACTTGGAAGTCTTGGACGGTCGATTTCTCTCAACACATTAGGGGTTTGTTTTTTTACACTTCAACAAATAGTACAAAACTGATGGAGGGCGGCCGGCGTTAGAAGCTCTCGTCGTTTTTATGTTGGATCGCTGGAGTAATCAGGCTTAAAGGATGGCTGCTTTCACCGTTTATTGTTAATCCTTGAGGTTTTTAGAAATACAGTTTTTGATTCGACCGGGGATGAATGCGTCACCTAAAAGCCAACATACGAAGACGAATCTGTATATGTGTTATGCTTGGGGAGAAAAATGTGTATAAAAATATGCGAATAAAAACCATTTTATGTATATATCAAATATTCTCGCCACCTGATGGTTATTAGCGAAAACAACTCCCCTCGGAACTGACAGGCTGCAAAAACGGTTCTGATTGTCATCTTATACGTCCAAGTGTGTACTTTTTAACATATTTTATCAATTCCTCTTCACGCTTTTTTATAATGGCAAAGGCAGGCACACCACTCTACGACGGATTCAGGATTTATGTTTATCTTATTCAAATAAGTATGTGGCTGTTCAATATTTTGTCGTTTTTTCGTAAAAATAAGTTCCTAAAAGCCCAGCTATCTCCTTGTAAATGAAATGCAAAATATTTATTTTCAATTAGTCGGATTGACGAGTACAAGGGTGTAATCTCAAACTGTTCGTTATTTTCTTAAGGTACATTTCGGAGGTGATCACCTGCACGGCGGCTTCAACTTAACAAAGTAATCTTTTATATCTACTTTTATTTCCATCGAACAAACTGAACATCAAAACCCGCCCTTTGAATATTACGGCTCTAGGACAACCGGACTGTGATTAATAAGAGTTATCTTTGAGTACCATAATGCGTTAGCTTGTACAAGGCCATTGTCCATGTTAAAAGTAACTAGAAGTTCTAATTTTAACAACAGCACATAGGGGTCAATTATATAGGGTTATATTTCTGTGCAGACAAAGTCGTTGAGGAGGGTATGCTGCAATTCATTATATGCGATAAAATTATGACATGTACAAAGTGGGACAAAGCACAACCAAACAATTTACGGTTTGTGCTTTTTTTAGAATTCAAGTGATTTCATCAAGACTACTGTCTTGGCGGAAATTGCTCATTTGAGGCACTGACTTCAGGTGTAAAGATTAGTTCTCGCCAATATTCTGTCTAACTAGAATGCAAAACTCCGTTGAACACGTCATAGCGCTGTCTTGCGCAATATGTAACTTGAACCAAATTCTTCAAATAAAAAAAACAGAAATGTATTGGATTGGTCGCCTGATTTGTCCTTGCTTACGAAGCATTTCCAGACTCGTTTCAAAACTAACCTGGACGCTATGGTACGCTCTACTTCATGTGGGCATACTACCTCTGGTTTGCCTGCCTTCGGGTGCTGCTCGTCGGCATCTTCGAGACCACCTTGCTTGTGTCATCTACAGCCCTACTGGTACCTGCTTTCTTCCTGACTTCGGTCAGCCAGTGTTCTCCAGTCGTTCTTTATTTCTTCATCTGTTGGGTTATCAGAGCGTTTACTGCCACGATATCCATCTTCGATCGGCAACAACGTTCTTGCTCTTGGCTGATTATATCGATTTCAAACACGGTAATCTCAGCAACGTGACGCCGAATACCCTCCCGTCCGCCGTTCTTCAGTTATGTCTTCCCGGATAAGAATTATTCTTGCTGTCCGCGCTTTCTGAAGCCCAGCGACCAACAACACTATCGAAGATTGCCGATGTGCGTTGTGAATGGGGAACCGTTTCCCCATATTTCCACTGTGTACGCGTTTTGGAAACTCAGCAGGCAATTAGGGGCGTCTGACGCAATTTTGCGACTGCGAATGGGCCAACCACCTATCTGCCCATTAAATTTTCACACCGAAAAAATGCCCACATTACTCTTACATCGAGTTAATTACTCATACACGACTCAACGTTTCCCGACCAATTCCTATATTTTAATCAAAGATCAGTTAAGACGATAAGGATGATGGCGAAGTTTACTGAATTTTTTTTACTAATTTTTCTTCTGGAGTTGGCTAAACGCCACCTCATTCTGACATTTGACAGATTCTACTGATTCCCAATTTTTTAATCCGTTAGCATTAGAACGTTGGTTTTGAAAAAAAACTTGTTTGTGTATTTCGTTTGCCATCGCTGGGGAGAGAGGAAAAAAAGGGGGAGAGGGTGACGCACGCGACGCACCCAATGGTCCAAGGCGCTGACGTTAGCACGCGTAGACTCCTGTCTCCCTCCCCGGCGCTGACAAACTGACAGATACCGCCAGGTTTTCGTCAAAACGAGCCCTTTCTTTTTTGTCAAAGTCACACGAACAGCTGGCGCGGAGCCAGAGAGGAGGCTCCGCGCAACACTTCCTAGATAACAAAGCCGTAGTGCTGAATGAGATGGCATCATCAGAGAAGGCCAACGCTGGACGCAGATTGAAAACCAGTGCTGCGTCAGGGCTCGGCTTCGAGTTAAGTTTGTGCCGAACGTTGGCTCAATCCTCGTGTTCAATCTGTGCCCAGCGTTGGCCTTCTCTGATGACGCCACCTCATTGAGAACTACGGCTTTATTATCGAGGAGGTGTTGCGCCGCGGCGCGGTGGTATGTGCAAGGTATGCGAGCGTGCTCAGTTGCCGCTCTGCCGTCGCCGGTTGTTCTTCGCTCTCGGTTTCCATAGAAGCGGTGCGTCACCCTGCGTGGGTTTTGATGTGTGTGAGTAGTTAAAACGATTAATGTGCTTCCCTCCACGAGTGGTACGGATGCGGCTTCTTCCTCGAGTGGTAAAGATGTGGTTCTTTTCACGATTGACATTGACGACCGTATCCAAGGGCGTCGACGTACTCTGGCAGGCAGAGTACAAAAAAGGGTGAAAAAAGTTACAGGAAGATCCATTGGTAGATTCTTAGGGACTCCGTTAGCATGACCCCTGAGGAACACCACACACGCCCCCCTTTGGGAAACGCTAACACTCACCCTGTCACGAGGCCAAAAAGAGGCAGACAAATAGAGGGAGAAAAGGAGAAGGCCAGAAGGGAAACGTGAGGGTGTGAGCGTTAGCGTTTCCCAAAGGGGGACGTGTGAAGCGTTTCCAAGGAGCATGCTAACGGATTTCTGAAGAATCCACCAATGGATCCGCCTTTAATGATTTTAATATTATTTCCGACTCAAGATATAAAGCAGTGCTGCAAACAATAGAAAACTTAATCATCAATTAATAAATCAATTCTTCAGTTTTTTTTTGTCACAGTTCCTAAGTTAATAGAATTCGCTTCATAACCTACAAGGCATGTGCTTCGGGTAGCGAGAGAACTTCGTCTGATTAAAAGAACCTCTATAAAACTTTATATGTTTATTGTATCATGAACTTTTCTCAAGTAAAAACAAAAGTACAGACACATTTTCCGCAGGATGATTCTCCTTTTTGTTTTCCTGATGAGATTTATACAGTCTGATAATATAGCGTAAACGAATTGTTTTCCGCGGGCTCAATATTTCGCGATTTAGGTCAAAGCTGAAGGTTTTGAAAAGTTCGCGGGTTCTAATTTTTGCGACGCGGTGGGATCTCAATATATATTCCAAAGTGCTTACATTTTACCGAAATTGATGGATGGACTTATTTTTCGCGAATTGTAGGCGATTCGCGAAATTCACTGAAAATTAGGTTCTTGCGAAAATAAGTCGTTTACTGTACATTAAATCCCATTACACAAAGTTCATTTCTCTTTTTTTTCTCTTTCCCTCCTTCTTTGTTTTTTTTTTCACATAGCAATCGCTCCCCGTTTATTTAATACAATTAATTGTTTTTGTTTATTGTGATGTGCCCATACTAGCTCTTTTAACGTAATTGTTTCAAGCAGAAACGACGAAAACAGATCAGTATTGAGTGAAAAAACGGACATGACTCAACTACCTTTTTTGACCCCGCGTGATTGGAAAGCGAAGCCTGTCCTTAATTAAGCAAATGTATTCACATCATGAAATCGAAACTCCTCATCTAAGCCCTTTCTTATAATACTTTACCTATTTTGTATCCGTCCCCTGCGCTCGAATACGAAAGTGTAAATAGTGGCACTGGAGTATCTCTAAAGTGCGCATGACACAGTCGCCCCGCAGGCTGCCGCAATTCGGACCGAGTACGGGCATGCTGGCCGGGGCTTCATCGATCCAGCGCCCTGGTCTGAGAGTGCGTGGGACGCAGGGTATGTGCGCAAGACTCGGCTGCTCGTATCGAGGCCTACATTCTGCTAGATAAATGAAGGGGTACACTTAATGAATCTGTCTCGAGCAATTGAAGACGCATTTTCCTGGCGTAAACTCGGCAGCAGATTGGCGTCCGCAGTCTCAAATTGGAAGGGGGAAAGAAGGGGGGGGGGGGGAACGAGCAAGTGAATGTGCGGTATCAGTGTTTCTAACCGAATGATTTTCGATGTTGGTCACAGGTATGAATGATTAAAAATGCTGTTCTAGGTAAAGTACAATTTTTCTGCAGCATAGTTCAACTCCAGTGGTTAGCGCAATAGTCAGCCAGAGGTTGCTAGTCGCTGTCTTGCGTTGCGTAGTAATGAGAGGCTCAAATTGACCAAACTTGGTGAAGTTTAAATGCGATAGGATGAGTCGAAGCAAACGGATAAGCATAGGTTGGACGTGCTCAATTGTGTAACGCTTTTATGAATGGCACATTTATTGAATTTGACATGACAATTTCTCACTGCAACCCTTATTTTTTCATTCTGTCCCTAAGAATCATGTGGCTTTATCCGATGATCCTGCACCGTTTAGGTACTTCGAAATGTTCGGCAACACTTCGCGTTTTTATACCGTGACGCAGCCGAAGCCTTGAATGCCATGGTCATGTTCGATTAATTACAATATAGATGTTCGGAGGACATATGATGGCAGGCGTATGTAAACATTATAAGCGCGGCAAAGTACCCAAGTTCGCAAGTACTGAAGTTCACAAGTCTCGCCCATAAACATTTACAGTGGGCAAGTTATTTATATATTCCTGTGCTACTTTTCACAAAGTAGCACTTAAAAATGTAAGGTTAAAGCAGGAGCCCATCACAGGCACCAAATACTTTACAAAAAAACAAATCCCTGGTCCGGTGTTTACATTTTCGCTCCCCCTTCGTTGCCTTCTCCCAGTGAATAGTTTGTTCTGTATAGGTTTTTTCAGCCGCCGGAAGTTAGTCTGCCATGTAAAGAAACAAGGAGTCGAGAACAACCACGACATATTATTCTTCCAAGAAAGGGGCAATGGTGATAGCATGTGCATCCCAGACAACTTAAACAGCATTAGAAACAAATTAAAGGCGCGTTAGCTATAAGAATTAAGTCATGCTTGCGCAGAAACACAATAAAAAAGTGGAAATCAAAAGAAAAAGCACTTGGCACGACGACATTGGGATGGCTGCATATGCCCGGCTTGCTGCTGTAATGCTTGTGGTCGTAATGTTTTGTCACGGGAACATCACATGCTTAATCGCGCATTTGTTGTCGGAGAACACTGTATAATAATCACTCACATTTTTGTCGAGCGATAAAAGCAAGAGATAGAGAAATGAAAATCTTTAGTTCCTGTGTACGATTTTTTTCAGCATCTTTTCGCAAAGATACGTTAATGTACAAATATCTGGAAAAGATTCTTGCATCCTAATTTTTCCTGGCCAATGGTAATTAATTTTAATTGCAAAAGGTTGGATACCCTCTTCAGTGCCTATATAAAATAGTTCCTGGAAAATTCACTGTCAATGTGTGAACTGGCCGGTGCAGAACCTTTCTGGCACCCGAGAAATATCTCCAAACAATTACTGCGATGTTATTGCGTGAAGTACATGGCAGTGCGTGTTTGAATATCTGTGCGTTTTGTTTTATGTGCGGTAATCGATAGCGACATTAAGATTTTCCGCGCACGGATCGGATCGTTTCTGCCAAGAGCCAAACGGGCCTTATCGTCTGCGAAAATGCGCTAGTTAAACGTATCCATTTAATGCTTGTCTGAATGTTTGAAGTTGTTTGCAATAGCGACCGTCATCCTCCCTCCATCACGAATTACATAGCCTGTATCGGGGACGCAGCCGCAGTGGGGTACGTGAAACATCTTGTGCGTGCTGCAGATGGTATATGGGCACTAGGGTAAATAAATGTCGTAACCAAAACTCAACTTACATTTATTCACGCATTACGAAGCTTACACGCTTAACTTATGTCACAGCTAATGGGGTTTTTATTGTTTAATTGTGCAATTGTATTCGCTCCCTATGGAGACAAACACGTCCTGACGTGGTCAAAGAAGGTGGACGAGGATTGGCACATATTTATCTTGCTACAGGAGTCTCATCCCTCTATTTCTAAACCATGTACGTGTCGAACGCAGGGGTGCCATGGCCGAGCAACCGTCAAATTTCTGCAAATAATCACACAATTGTAAGCATTATACCTCTTGGGCAGCACCGGTTTCAGTACGATGGATTATACGTACTATAGCAGAGTGAGCTCTCTCAAACTCGAACACCGCTCGGATTGACAAATGTTGTACCGCGCTAGACCTTTGTGAACGCCGCGCCCGAGGCTAAATTTAGCTCTAATTGCATCATGCTTGTCGCGACAACACCGCCATCTGCGCACGCGACAGATACGTGATCGGGTAATTGTCACTTTTCTCTACACAAAGATACCAAAGTAATGCACGCGGATAGTACGTTTGCAAAGATAAAAGCGATATTAATGTTACTTGGTTTCGTCACATGCGGGTTTAACAAGCAACCTCCAACTGACCAAAAAAAAGCGTCTCACGTAAAAAAAAACAAAAATTACAAGCTTCAACAGGCGGTGACAACCAGGTTGAAAACTCGAACCAAAATAAAAAGTACATGCTGACAAATATATTAGATAACCAACAGAATTACTGCCCTCGGCGCACGCTTCTCGAAGATTAATTAACAGAAACAAGAAATCGCAAATATAAAGCCTGAACATGTCGTGTCACTTGGCAACACTATGCATGGCATCGAAAACCGAATGTGAAGATACGAGCCCAATCTTTAAAGGCATCCCGAAAAATGAAAATGAAACCTGGGATGTTACGATCCCTGAGATCTCAAGCACCAGCAGGGTTGGTGCTTGAGATCATTTCCCGATCATAGTGGTCAGCCGCACTTTCAAGCACCGTCAAGTCAGCGTGGCACGATTGCGGAGAGCAATTTCGGAAATTGTCTATTCGAAACCGAAAAACGCCAAAACATTGACTGAAAGAGCAGTTCCTTTTCACTAGGGGATCACCTTTTCTTGTTTGGCTCGCCGTTTTATTTTTGAGGCGGAGTTAAAGAAATTCGAAGCATTCCGAAATTTCGTTTAGCGGTGAACATTATTTTATATCAGCAAGGTTAATACACCATAAGATGCCGATGCTATAGAAATGGAGTGCCTTGAATGAACTCCTTTAACCCCGGGCAGACTAATATTTTTATATGGCAAAAAAAAATAGAGTGGAACGGTATTTTACTGACAATGCACATCACCAAAGCAACACATTGGTGAAGCCTGCTTTAGGGCTGTAGTGAATTTTATCACTTGATTTAGATGCTGGTAAACACTTTTATTTGAAAATGAATACAAAAGTCAGCCATTATCTCGCTATCTCTGCAGAATCTAACCATCAAGAAAACACGGAAGTAGGCAAATTTGTCAGAGTGGATATTAGAGAACTTACTTTACATTTTGAAGCTAAAAAGGAAACATTTGGCCTACCGCGGTTTTAAAGAACTGAAAAACAAAATAGGAACATGATGAGTACCTAGGAAGGGGTTGGATTCCTGAAAGCAAATATCTGCCATCATAAACCGCTCTTTAGAAGATTCTACTGCTTACTGCATCTGCAGCGTCTGTAAATTTGACGTGTGTTTTCTTCATTTGCCGAAGAAGGTGAGTTTTCTAAATCCTTTGGCGTCTAGTTAGAAGGTTCAACAGAAGCACAATCGAAGGTAACAAATACGTACTGCTGGCAAAACTGCTACCCGTAATTCCCGCTTTAAACGGTCGCGTTACTTACATTACAGCAACTACGCTTTCATTAGCACCTCAAAGGCAACAGGAACATGTGTTAGCCGTACACATCTTATCAAGGAAGAAGAAAAGCGCATCGTAAAGCAATCGTGGGCCACAGTTGTCCAGGTGACGCTCTTCCCGCCTTGATTGCTGTGGACCACGCAAATCTGCCGAACCAACCGTTACAACAAAACTCATGAGCTG
Source organism: Ixodes ricinus (assembly GCA_037355805.1). Taxonomy (NCBI): domain Eukaryota; kingdom Metazoa; phylum Arthropoda; class Arachnida; order Ixodida; family Ixodidae; genus Ixodes; species Ixodes ricinus. The sequence continues at coordinate 87,397 of JAZHYW010009478.1, forward strand.
GAAAAGCTGATGGAGGAAAGCATAAAACACACGTGAATAAAAATCGCATTACATCCCGCCGCCAAGTGGCGTAACTATTGTAACCGTAACTGACTTTGTGACGTGGCAGCGCTGCATTTGGCCGAGTCATATTACCGCCAGTGGTTGCTTTGATTACGCCGCTTGGTGGTGTGACGCGATGCAATGTTTGCTCGCACCTGTTTCGCGCTTTCGAGCGTAGTGCGTTCGTAAGATCGAGCGGTGTTATTTTCACAGTAAGTGCAGTACATTCTGCATCAGTGTTCCCTAGACAAAGATAGTGTCAATAAACCCTGGAATATTTTCATAACACGCGACACAGCAAGAAGCTGCAACATGTGGTTTTAAAGTGCACGGCGCTTCGTCCTGCCGCCTCTGAGGGGGTAACGATTTTGTGGGAGCGCTGGGTTTTGCTGGCGAGGATAGAAGAACGAAGGAACAAAGGATTACAATCACAAAAATGAGGTTAGAAGATTGGTGGAGAAGGTCTAGAGAAGCGTCATAGTAGACAAAATTGGTGAGAGATGGAATTTATAGCAAGCTTTAAAGGGGAGTGGCACAATTTTTCTAGAACAAAACCAGGTGGCGCAAGCTGCCGCCCGATACTATGCGTATAGCAACTAATATCCCATCATTCCTCGTCCTACGATAGAAGACACGCTTGCGGGAAGTGCTCTGGTCGTCTTCGCAATGTCTCGTAAGAAAAAAGAGCGGAATGAAGAGGACATCGCTGAACACAAGCGGCGGCCCACCGAGCCTCAGCGTGTTCGTAGTGCATTCTGCTCTACAGACCGGCCAATTTGCGTTTACAAAATCAAAGTCTTGTGCAAAAAAACAAATATTGGCGCTTTACGGTTTGTAGAAGTTACAGACGACATCCACTAAATATGTCGCAAAATCTCTCGCTTCTTGTCGTTCTGAAAGTTGTTTATGACTCATACTCCGCTTCAAAATGCAGGATTTGTTAAAATTCCTGGAAACTCTGAGACTGCACGACAAATGCGCAAGATTATTTCTGATACCCGAGACGCGAACAAACAAAATCGGACATTTCACGAGGTAGTAGCAGATATATAGAGAACATCCACAAAATAAAAAAGTAGAATACCTCATTTTCTTCCATTGCCCTAAATTGTTTATGGCGCATGCGTTGTTTTTGGAAAGCAAGTGGTGTTTACATTCGCGACAAAGAGAAGATTCAGTTTCGCTCGGGAGAAGGGAGGGGGCACAAAAAAGGGGATTTGGTTCCGTCCGACATTTGGGACACCAACAAAAACAAATCTGCTTTAGAGAGAACTCTGGAAATTCCCCAACAAGCTTCCAGAAAGTATACGCGGTGAAATTCCGGAGATTGGCGGGAGCAGCTCTACGGCGTGTTCTCCGAACTATTTTGAGTCGTTTAGCATTCGTCGTCTTCGATGCCTATATTGGATTTCGGGAAGAGGCGTTTCAAAAGCTGTAGCAACATTGTGCAAACGCCGTCGGAGAATTTATAGAAGCGCTGTGTTGTTGTTTTTGTTTTTTTTATGTTTTTTTATTAGATTTTAAAGACGTTGCGATAGCCGCGGGCGCTTAGATAAAACAGTGACTTGGCCGTACAAATTTTGTTTGTTTCCAAAGTACACATCATGCAAATTACAAATACGTGTACGTGTTCTAACAAAATCTGTACGTCCGAAGTACTAGTTTATGTGTGCGGAAATGTTGATGTTCTCGAAAGTAGCGAAGTGGTATTTTGTAATATAATGTTAAAAATCATTATCTTACGTTTTTATCAACAAAAAATGCTGGCCCTTTAAAGATCTTATCATTGTCAAATCATTAGCTTAGCTTGAACATGCTGTCATCTGTAGTTCTGGTTGCAAAGATTGTAATAGAAGATATTTGCGACAAAGATGCCTATATTTTTTTTCTTAAATACTTTAGTTATATTTTCTTAACTTTCAACACAAAATCTGTATAAGGGCTGGGTGTTATACCAAAGGCGTTATGCTCCAGCGTGACAAAAACCCGTAACATGCAGCCAAGGCAACATCAATCATACCCAAACCATAGCAGGCGATGAATAAGCCAACAAGATACATAAAAAGACACAGTTATATTTAACAATAATGAATTATGATTAAGCCTAATTAATCGCAATTCCCGAGATTTACCAATCGGCGCAGCGAGATTCGAAACCCGGACTGTGTGACCCGCAACCCGACACGTTTTCTTGGCGTCATGAGGTGGAGGCGAACTGGAGCGCAAAGAGCTGGACCGTGTATAACTCACACGGGAGCTTGTTGTAGCAGGGGACCCTCTGCCCGTGCAGCTGGCTCCCGAATGACAAAGCGTAGACACGTGCAGCTGGCTCCCGAATGACAAAGCGTAGACACGTGCAGCTGGCTCCCGAATGACAAAGCGTTGCTCCTCACTAGATTTCACGACGTCGCGGGGTGAAACATGAGTGTCGATTGGCTCTTTTCATCCGCTTTAAAACATTCGATTGCATATTTAGAATTAATATTATTTTTATCAAATTGGCAGTTGAATGCTTATTTAAATTCAATCCTCGAAATACGAAATTTCCAGTGACGCATGAAATGTGATGTTTTAAGGCTGAACTCCATGGAACGAATTATGTGACGAATAACTGGCGAACGCCGCCCGACAGCACGCTCGCTTTGCGCGCGACGTAGCAGCCACTGTGTTGATTCCACGCGCAGAGCAAAAGCCGCCGGGCAAAATTCGTCGGTTATTTGCAGCATATTCGTCCCATGGAGTTCAGCCTTTAGTAAACAACATGTGTTTATGAAAAAATTATGATAGTAAGTGGTTGCTGTAATACGAATACATTAGCATAAAGGGAGAAACTACACCCTTGGCGAGACATTTTCACGCTGTTTTCTAGGTGTTATACACAACTATGCAACTAATTTGTTGTACCGGGTTTGGTATAATGAAACAGTAAGCCATTCAAACACTGACAAGACTCAAAAATAAAGACAGAGAAGCAACTTAATTTGCTTTGGAACAAACAAAAATAAAGCAAATACATGTTTTCTTAAATTGATTCAAAATGCACTTTTTGATTTCTTCAAAGGTTGTGTCAAAAATAGCCTCCTTAATTACACTGAAATCTTATTTCATATTTGCTGTATATTTAGACAGCAAACAGTTAGTCTGCCTTGAATTGACATAGAGTGTTCCAGCTATATATGGGCAATTTTTCCATTACTTTAGGACTACTATCCTGCGTATCTCTAGCAGGAATCACGCCGTTTTGATTACATCATTAGGTGATACACTCGCTACATACTACGTACTTCATTACTCTCTCATCACATGCAGTGGTAAACCTTCATACGCCACTTTCAAAAGGCATATAGTATAAGGCTATGATGGCACGGCCGCTGCATTCCTAATCCACGACGGCATGAAGATCTATATCGACTACCGGGAACGGCTCCCATTTTCACATTATTAGTAAGCCAGAGTAAAAGGGGTATTACATAAAGACGAACAGAACAAGACCTGCTCGCCTGCGCTTTTTTTCTCTTTCTTCACTAACTTATTTCTGCACAAAGCGTGTTCGTCGTTTTTTCTTTTTTGTCGCCATTATTTTATTTTTTAGTCACTCGCCTGCGTTTTTTTCCCCATTCTTTCTATTTTTTAATACAAACTTCCGAAAATGGCCTATAACGTTTTATCACAAAATAGCAAATTTTGAAACGTCGACATCGGCTTCGTTCAGCAATGCGTAATTTTTTTTTTTTTTTTGCGGGGAAAAAATTGTAATTTATATGCTGGGACAGTGCAGTACAATAGTACAAAAAGAAACTTCGTCTTTATCCGTTTGCTTACCGGACTAAGCGAATGCCTCGTAGCGTATCTCCGAAGCGGCCTCCATGAGGAGCCTCTGTTCTCTCACAAGCTCGCGCCAGGCCGTACCAAGGAAGCTCTAATCCAGCAGGTGTAAACACGGTTCACCACATCTGGTGTATGAATCACCTTGTCACAGACAGCTTAAGAAACCCAGGGTGGGACGAGTCTCGAGGAGCTTATATCTCTTCCAAGCCAATGAGGTTGCGATACTAGCACAGAAGACCGCCAAGGAAGAAAATACGAAGCAAGCAGCGTGGACATAAAAAGATAACACGTCCTGCATTCCTTAAACTTTCATGACTATATCTCAATTTCATTCGGCTCTAAGACTTAACTGCGATAATGATTTTTTTTTAATATCCAACGCATCTATTTAATGTGTTTTCCTTGAGGGCTTGTGGGGTATTATGCTAGGGGGTGACAATAAAACAAAAAGTAGAACAGTAAGCAAGAATATAACACTGAAAGCTATATAGTTAGCTAGGTTAGATAGAAAGAGGGTAATGTATTCAACAAATTTAGTAGTATAATTTATAGAAACGATGTTGCGAGGTAGTGAGACCCAATCCTTGACAGCCAATGGTAGTGTGGAGGTCTGGTGAGAAATATTTGATGATGGAACTGGACGTAATTTACATGGGTCGTCCAAATGAGGGGAAAATATGTGCATTATATGCATTGGTCTTACCAAACTCAGAGACTAACTTCGACATTTAATATTTTAGACTCCATGCTTTCTTGTTATGGCGAGCGTAGTTTCCGAAACGTATTAATTCGGAGGACGTATTTAAGAATTTTACGGGAAGCTAATGAAATATCGCCTTCTTATTCCTGGAGGAGTGGAGATTGACCATAAGCGCTGTTTACTTAACATAACATCTCCCCACTCGTGTTCTATTTTAATGCGTAACCCATATTTGACATCTTGCCGTATGTACACAAACGCAGTCTCTTCGAAAACGCGTGGAGAAAAATCTAGGAAATAAAGAAAACGAGAGCGATAGAAGGTATAGAACTTTCGTTTATTTCCTAAGGCGAAGCTTCTTTTTTTGTTTTTTCGCCTGAGTGACCACCATTATTTCACTCGTAGCCTTATTACGTAATGTGATCACTCTTCTCGCTGGAAAGAGTGTAGGCCTTCTATACGTTGCCCACAGAGTGTTCCCTGACTCAGTTTCCTTGCGAAAGCTAGAGCGTAGCGTACTTCACACCACGGATATCCAACAAAGGAATGTACACCTGATCCCTACTTGAGTTGAAACGACCGACTGCGGTCTATCTCGCAACCCACTTCCCTTAAATTGCTTTCATTCTAAGCTCAGCGGCACGTGCCGTAGCGATCATGGCCGTGGCAAACAGCGGTTGTGTCACCTCAGTCAGCGCTCCTCGAACACATGAAGGCAACGTCTGAAGCCTCAAGGTTGCGTCTTTTAATATTTGTTTTTAATTTTATTTTGCCAGTTGACTCCGCAAATATAAAGTAATTTCAATATCTCAGCGTTTGCCTGTCGGTGTCGTCACTCCAGGACTTCAGTTGAAATGTAAAGTGGCTCATTGACGTCATTTAATTTTTGTGGCTTCTATTCTTGAATATAAAATAAATAGTCATAATATAGGTTTGGTTGTTTTTTTTATTTCTTGTTGCGCATATTACGTTCCGCGCATTTCTACCGCGAACACAGAGATTCGATTTAGCTACCTTGTATATGATATTACTCTCTATTGCTTATGACCCACATAAATTAAAGTTGTTAATATCTTGAGCACCCAGACTAGAAACAAAAAGTGGACAACACACGAAAATCTGTGTGTGCTCCGAATGTGTGTTGTCCACTTTTTGCACCGACTCTTGGGTGTCCAAGGTGTTGAATTTTCACCGGCTCGGCTGCATCTTCTCCGTTATATTTTTTCTTTTTTTATGCGCCACCTTTTATTGTTATTTATTATTTTTGCTTAACTATTAACGGCTGAAGAAGCATTTGAATATTTCAACCAAGTATACTATCTCAATAGCTTAAATCTAAGTCTTGATGTGTTTTAATCATTTAGGGAAACATTATTTTGTATGTAATATTATGTGGCAGGGCCTAATTGCCAATAGGACACCTAAACATAACAGATACCGTAATGTTATTCGAAAGGGTTTGTAGTCGACGTTTGCTTAGAATTAAGAAATGCGGAACTAATTTCACAATGTTGAAAATCATTTTTTTAACAAACTCTACATTCCTAACATTCTCGCCCTTATGCGTTATTTATTATGCATAAAAATCCATTTTCGCAGAAAGATCACAAAGCGCTTATACGCCGAAATGCTGGCATTGTTCTAAGAGTAAATGAAGATACAAGCTGTGCGTAAACATTATTTTTTTTTCGATTGAATTGCAAAGAGTGACATATTCTCTAATGTATATATCTTATACGCCTTCCCGAAATTCCGCTCCATATGGTCATGCTTTCATTTTCAATAAAATGAAAAAGTACGGTCCCATGAAAAGCGGTCGTTATTTTTCCTGCTAGAAAGCTCTTTTCCACACTATTTGTCACGTCGGACCCCTCCTAAATATGAATGAGACAAAGACAAAAACAAAGACTAAAGAGACAAAGATGAGACAAAGACAAAGACTTACGACAAAAACGTTAGTCTGGATTTTGCCTTCTCAGCCAATTTAAAACCGAGATTCATTTTAATAAAACCTGGAAAAAACTTTTATTATTAACGTTTCGTTTGAATTACACACCACAGTATAGCGCGTAAGGTGGCAATATGCGTGCATTTGTTTATTTTTATTTTAAAATTGTAGTATTTAGTTATCACGGCACACGGAGCATGACAAGTGAAAAATCGTTGTGGGTAACCCATTACGGCCCGGGAAGCACGCGTCACATTTGGTATATAATTAAATGTTCATGCCTATTTCAAAATTATAAAGAGGGGCGAAGGGGGAAGCGTAGAGTGATAAGGATAAGCAACTATCTAGTCCAACAAAAGTCCAAAAAATCCTGCTAATATATGAATACATCTCCTACCTTTTGACGATCATTAATATCAGCCATTTATTTGTATCTTGTCAAATTTTGTGCCCGCTCTATAGCAACATGCTTGCGCTTCAGGATTGTCTGAACCGCGGTTTTTGCCTGGATTCCTAAAAAAACAATAACTTTCCGCATATCTGTGCAAACACATTGATAGCGTAGGCTTCTAATTTATAAAACCGCAGCCAAATAAAAAAACAGTGGATCGAGTTTTATCGCTGCGCGAAACAACATGGCGGATTCTGCACGCGCGTGTCCCCATTCTGTCTTCGCTTTCATTAGCCGCATTGCTGAAGCGAGTTGGGATGCAAGGGGAAGCGAGAGCAGTAGCTGCTTCCAGAAAAAAAGATCCGTTAAATGGCATGCAGACGCGACTAATTTGTCTTCCAAACGAGGTCTCCTGTCGTCTTCTTTGATGCGGACAAAAAATAAAAAGGAATGCGAGATAAGCATGCAAACAACATGGACACAATCAAGTATCATTTGTCACAACTACGTTTACGCATTCTTTTTCCGACAGTGCCCTCGGGGGTAACAGTCTCAGCTGTAATGTGATTCTACGCCTCGCAGTTGCAGTTTTTTCTACGTTTTGGAGCGCATTTCGTCGCAAAACAGAAAACTTTAATAGCGACCAATCACACGTGACGCTTCTTTTGCCCTCTACTCGAATATCCGCAGTACGAGCAGATGAATTTTCCTTACAGTCGCAGAACAAGCGCGTTTAGTTTCGAAAGCATTTCTTTTTTCTTCTTTCGTTTGTATGACTGGGCGACCCTGTTCGGAAAAGAAAATGGGATAGTTTAACGCGAAATAACTTTTTAAAAACTTCAAAGGTGCTGTGAGGCGTATTATTATAGAGCATGCAACCTTCAGAAATGCCCTCCTCTTGCTAAAAGCTTTAGATCAGTTTATTTGTGAGTAAAAACTAAGCCAACAACAGCTCACAGATTTGTCACGTATTCAGGTTTTCCACCCTTTTTCGGAAGCGCAGCGTTCCATTCCGCAAATATTTGTGCTTTCACTTACGCAGCGAAATCAACGATCTCATTAAGTTGTAGGAGAACGGAGAAGAGACGTGCTCTTAAGTTCGTACTTATTTTCTTTTAAGAAAAAATCACTCGCACCGCCGTTAATGAAAAAAACAAAAAAAAAGAACGAAGTTTACAATTCTCTGTAATGCTAAATTAGACCGCAGCTCTTGAGGAGGAGGAGGGGCGGGTATATAGGGTAGGGTGTGCCCCTCCTTGCCCTCCCCTCCCCCTCTCCTCCTCCCCTCCTTATTAGCGTAAACTTTTCGCTAAATTTTCCGCCGAATTTTGCGAATATTTCCCGCTAAATTTAGTGGGGCAATTGAGCGAAACTTTTCCCACTAAATTTAGCAATAAATTTGGCGAAAATTTCTCCGCTAATCTCGGCAAGAAAAAGTTCCCGCTAAATTTAGTGAAAATGTTTCGGCTAAGTTTAGCGATAAATTTAGTGCAAATTTCCCCGCTAAACTTCGCGGGTCAAGTTTTCCCGCTATATTTAGCTGGTTAATTTTCCCCGCTAGATTTAGCGGGGAAATTAATGTCACGTGACCTCGACACGAATTAAGTTTCCCCGCTATAGTTGGCGGCGAAAATGTGACGTCCCATAATGCAACGCTCGGGGTTACGCCGACGCCGCTCAACCCGTAAACGGGCGCCTAAGAGCTACGCTCTAAAATAGTGAAACCGAAGACGAAGTAGCAAGACGCCGCCATGGTGGTTATGGTCGAACCTAAGGCCCCTCTATACTGAAAGTAACGCAAACAATTGTACTCAGCTTTCCTCCATGCCAACACCATCACCCTGAAATATTTTTGTTTGCACCTCCCGGCAGGCGACGCTACTTTTAGCTTGCCCGGAGTGGAAAGTGACGAGTCGTCTCTTTCAGCTCCCGGCGCCACGTGACGACACGATTGAGGTTCGTGTCGTCACTAAAGGACGAAGAGTCTCCGCCGATCGCTGACGTAGTACTCGTGCCTAGCCAAGCCTAGTCCGCGTTCCGTGTTGGCTTTTTTAGGTGACGGACGTAAATAACTTAGCACTACAGCCTCATTATCTACGAGGTATTGCACGGTCACGCTCAAACACGGCGTCGTCTACCGGGAGGGGGAGGAGGGAAAGAAGGGTTTCCCCGATGAGAAGCAGGAACCGGCCTGTGGAAAGGAGGTTGTAGTCCCTTTTTTATATACGGAGCGCAAGTTCGTCTGCTCCTAGCGCACGTCGTGCTTTTGATCACGCAAAGGCCACCTGATTTTGTCTCCCCCCCCCTTCCCCCTGCGATCTCGACCAATGGAGGCATGAGCTTGGCTAGCTCGTCATCGTGCGTTGCCTGTGCTTTCGCTTTGTTGCCCTTTGATTGGTGTTCCTTTCACTGCGTTTCGATGCGCCAAAGACGCATATTGGAATACTCGCTCGCCGTAACGGGAGCATTAGTCGAAACAGGGGAGAGCGTTCCGTGTTCCATCTCGGGAAAAGTTTATAGCAACTACGATAGTGATACTTTTTATATATATACAGGGTGTCACAAAAAAAAATTACACATCCTTTTTACTGCGAAAATAAACTAGTCGTCGTCGAACGCTGATTCTCCGCCCAAAGGTAGCGCTAGAGGTCACAACCAGATGCCAAAGTTTCAGCCCGATCCGATACCTAATTCACAAGTTATAAGTGATTTTCTGAAAATTTCAATGGTAAAATGGCGGCCGACGGAGTTTTCGAATACATGGGGCTCTATAGCACCAGAAACCGAAAACGGACGAAGATGAGCTCCATTTTCCCATTGAAATCTTCAGGAAATCACTTATAACTTTTGATTAAGTTATCGGATCGGGCTGAAACTTTGGCATCTGGTTGTGACCTCTAGCGCTACCTTTGGGCGGAGAGTGAGCGTTCGGCGATGATTTTTGCGGCGAAAAAAAAACGTGCAAGTTTTTTTTTTTTACATTCTGTATATGCAGGGTGTTTTCGCGAAGAGAGAAAAAATTCCTAAAATTAGTGTATTCGAGGTAAAATGATAATTTTCGCGGTACCGCATTACTCGTGGTGACGGACGTCTTAAAATCTGCGATACTTAAGAAATTACTTCGTTAAATAATTAAAAATTACTAACTAACATTTCTTTTAATTATTGAAAATAAACATACAGTTCCAATTAGAAACTTGGTGAGCGTCATCGAAAACCACTAAATCAGTAATTTTCAGAAAAACCTTGAGCGCGTGAGGAACGTAGTAGTGCGCTAAAGTTACCACTCGCGGAGCAGGTACAATGCTGGGGCTCTCACAAAAGACGGAAAAAGTCGCGTGGACGCCTTACCGCTACCGCTAGCCTCAATCCTCAAACAATTGTACATACATATTCAAATGTTCGCTTGTTATACAGGTCCCGGCATAATGTATAAACATAAAACAAGGAAGGGTGCTATAAAAAGGGCATGATGCCAATAATTTGGAAAAAAACGTGGTGGGACCGGAGAGGTGTTTTTGTACATTAAGTACTTTTTTAGATGAAATTAGCCCTTCTTTATAATTGAAGACAATAAAAAAATCTGATTTTGAGCGTCATTAGGCTGGGAATAGAAACCGTCTAAATAAACTGACACAAGCATCGCGAAGCTATTCGCTTTTTTTTTCCTACGGTGGATGTGATAGCCACTATTGGCAAGATTTCGCCACTGATCCCGTGTGTGCTTCGAGTGCGTATGCCCTAGCTCGGTAAATTTAGCGGTAAAATTTATCCGCTAAATTTAGCGGTAAATCCTAGTGTCGTGACATTGCGACGTCACTTGATGTCACGGTGCAACGTGATGTGAGCTAACGCCACAATTCCCCCCCCCTGTTTAGCGAAAAAATCTACTCCACATGACGTCACAGTGTCATGCGATGTCATATCATCACATGACGTTACACTGTGACGGGAATATCATCCACTACACTTAAGCACGGCTGTGAAACTGCACGCAGCAGTTAAGTCGAAGGCACGAGTTTTCCTAAAAAGAAACGTTTATTTTCAGTCTTGTTGGTTACTCATGACTCGCCAATACGCCAAAACACGGACAAACATCAGGACGGGACAGGGCGTTGAAAGTTACGCCGTGTCCTGTCAAGATTTTCCTTCGCTTTGTCTTTGTTTTTGGCGTATTGGCCAGGGATGGGTAACCAACAAGCCTCACTTGCCATCTTAATAGAAATGAATACGCGTTAATACTCCTGCACAAAATCTCACGCAAGATAAAAAATGTTTTAATAGAGTTCCAACTAAAAAATGTATAGTAATAATTGCAAAATCTGATACTACCGTAATGTCCCTAGAGATAACCCACCTAAAGCCGAAAGTAAATTGGGTGAGATTCAGGAGTGGGCTAACTTTCGGTGTGCTAACAAAAAGTTGAAAAGACGTTTACAACTCCCTGTAACGTCGAATTAGAGCGCAGCTCTTGAGGAGGAGGGGAAGGTACGGGGGGGGGGGGTGTCACGTGGCCTGGGGGTCACGTGACCTCGAGGAGGGGGGGCGGGGAAAATTTTCCGCTAAATTTAGCGGGGAAAATTTTCTGCTAGATTTAGCGGGGAAAATTTTCCGCTAAATTTAGCGGGTAAATTTTCCGCTAAATTTAGCGGGAAAATTTTCCGCTAAATTTAGCGGGGAAAATTTTCCGCTAGATTGAGCGGGGAAAATTTTCCGCTAAATTTAGCGGGGAAAGTTTTCCGCTAGATTTAGCGGGGGAAATTTTCGTTAAATCTAGCGGGTAAAATTTTTCGCTAGATTTAGCGGGGAAAATTTTTCCACTAAATTTTGCGGGGAAATTTTTCCGCTAGATTTAGCGGGAAAAATTTTCCGCTAGATTTAGCGGGGAAAATTTTCCGCTAGATTTAGCGGGAAGATTTTCCCGCTAAATTTAGCGGGGAAAATTTTGGCATCAAAACCAGTAAAGGGACATGCACCGCGCGGTTACGCCGACGGCGACGGCGACGCCGACGCCGCTCAAGCCGAAAACGGGCGCCTAAGAGCTGCGCTCTAAAATGCTACTTTTACATTTTGTGACCTACGAAACTTGCGATCGCAGGAGGGGCGATGAACCAAAGACAAATGTCCTTCCTAGTCAGCAATGTTCGCTTATCTCCCGCCGTGGCTAACACCATTTCTGTCGAGGTCACCATTAGACAAGGCCCTGTAATTACTAGAAGTGGGCTATCTTTCGGTGTTCTTGGAAAAGTAGTAAATCATGCCAAAAATAGGGGTGGCTTATCTTTCTGGGGGTATGGCATCTCACGGTATATTACTGCAAGTTGTATATCAACTAGTAGTTTGGATAGAATTATTTTTCAAGAAGGCGTGTGGACACCATAGGATCGTGCGCAATCGGGATCAATCCTGATATCCGGAAAGACAAGGCCTAAATAAAAAGCAGAAGGGGAGTTACCCGGGTAACGATAGTTTACGTTACCGTAGCTGTCTCAGTCTATTAAGTAGCTTAATACCGTTACATTGTATTTCATTCTTATTCCAGTAAGTCACGTAAACGTGAAGTATGTTATTTATAGAATGTCTGGGATACTGCCATGGGCGTATTAACATTGGGAAGTTTCAGTCGATTATATTCGCTTAGAAAAAGATTGGCAGTGGGAGGCTGCTCTGCAACTTCAAACCATACTTCAACATGCGCTCCCGGTCCGGTATCGAGCTTTTAAAGACGGTATGCTAAAACTTTCTTTTAAATCGGTTTTGACTAGAGTCAACCGATCATTAACATGTATTGAAATTAGAAGAAACTAAGAGTTACACGCGACGTACGTCGCCGCGTACACGCCCTTCAAAAACACGATGAAATCTGCTTTGTCAATTTGATGAAATGACCCACCTGGTTTGCTCTGCACTGTAGGTAAGGCGCGAACAACAGCGACGAGTAGAAAGGTTCCCAATAACGCCGTGTAGAAGCTGGTCTTCATCGCTTGGTGGCTGCAAGAGAAAGACATTGACCCTAATTATCTCAAATTTTCATTATAATAAGCAAACATATTCGCAAATTTATCGGCTTATAAGGGTATGGTGATGCATGACACCTGATCAGTCTAATGAGCATCTGAAGTGTTCAGCTGATGTTGCATTCGCAGTTCTACAATCATTCTATAATTTATATGGCACGTTAAGTTTCTGGTGGTAGTTAAACAGTTACATGCAACTTAGGCCTTGCTCCCCAAGATAAACAACCAACATCCACTATTCGCAAATATACTACCAAATACACCAAGCTAGCAACCTATCTGTGGCATGGGAATCACCAACTGATAACAAAAATTACTGTTTTGTAAACAAGCCATATACAACAAAAATGTTCTCGGGTGACCAAAAAAGATGCCTTTGTTATGTCGAGGGGTGTCAGGTATTGATGTTCACCAGTAAGGCTGAGTCATTCAGGGGGTAAAGGTGGGTGAGGAGGAGTGGCAAATCCTGTGCACCGACATCTGGAGTCCCGAGTGAAAGATCGCGAAAGAGCGCGACCGAACACGAGAAAAAGAAACCTATGTTGCCAGCTGAAGAACGACAGTCGCAATGGTAATCGCGAAGTTTGAAAACTCTCAGTAATATAAACAGTGATAAATTAACGTAGTAAACTAAATTCTGAGCTATTCTAACGCTTATAAAAAATAATATACTCCTTTACGCTACATCAACTTCCCTTCTGTCCAAATCTCGGAAATCTTGTGGTTACGTGGTTTCGGTTTCCCGGGGCACGTCTATCAAAACCATAGCGCGAAGCTGCTTATCAGGTTTGGTTTTGCGTTGACGCGATGCGGTACACCTGCGCGCTTTGCAAAAGGAAAGCTTCGAAAGGAACGTGAATATCTTTCCACCGATATGTACGCGGATTGTTGAAGTTCATGAAACTGCTCTAATGATAATTATACTTGTGAAATCGAAGGCAGTTGGTAACCATGTCTGGGACTCTAAAGGTCTGTCTCCAGGCTCCACCGCTTGCGGCAGCCAGAATGCTTGGGAAAATGGCGGAACTTTTCCTCTAGAGTTAGTACGTTTATGAACTCTATGGAGTCATTAGACTCACGAGAGTGATTTGTTTTCTTTTAGCGCGTATATAATTTTTGTTTTCCTTCTTCAATAAACCTTGATAATTACGTTAATATAAAAATTGAACCAACGCTACTTTATAGGCGCAATTCTGGTAATCTGGCGGAAACTAAAGTTCGTTTATAGAATTCGCGCTTTGAGTTTCTTACAAGCACCACCAACCATTGTTCTGGGAACGTGCAAGACACGTGTCGCGAGCGAATGCTCCGCCACCATTTGCTTTCAAGAGCCGTTAATTTCAGTGCCTCGCCACCATTTGCTTCCAAGGACTGCACGAAACACGAACCTCGTGCGTTGGCGCATTTGACGTCACTGGTAAAACAAACACGGACACATCAAAGGGGCTTTAGCGAAAACGGGTTCTAGCAGGCAGCCTTTAGAAGACTGAAAAGTTTTTGGAAGATGACAGTTCACACCACTCGGGATCAGAAAACCCTTTCAAGTATTTAGTATTTTTAGTTTTACTGCTGGGTACATCACAGAGAGTCTTGCCATCCTCCGCAAGAGCACCAGCGATTTCGCCGCATCTTTTAAGTAGCTTACCTCATGTGACAGAAACGTTATATGACAATAACAATGTTGATGTATTTGCAGATCTCTTGCACAATATGCAATGATGAGATCAGTAAACAAACTTTTATCTAGGCCTTGCCCCCTCCCCGCCTCCCCACTCTTTCTCTCTCTCTTTCTAGGCCAACATTTTTTTTTCTTTTGTACTGCTTTGTTTCGGGGAATTGAATGTTATTACTATCTATGAGATGTAAACAAAAAAAAACTCTCAGAACCTATCACTAGTCAAGTATTTATATGCACTCTTATATCGCACAAGGCAACTCAGAATAAAATACTTATTATTACGATGTTTAAAACCAAACAAAAATACATGACACCAAACTCAATCGTATACCAGCGCTCGTTTCCCACAATGCAACCATCGCGGTAAAAGAAAAAAAAAGGAAAAAAATTAAGAAAAAAAGCTCGCTCGTTCGAGATTTCGAAGCTCGTCCCACGGCAGAGAATTCGTTCGCTCTTTTATTAGCCGGAAAGAAAAAAAAGTGTTTTCCCCGCTGCAGCGCAGGATACTCGGGAGGATGCAGCTAACCAGGAGTAAAGTAACTGCACTTTCCTCTTCCTAACTCTTTCGATCCTGTCTGTCACGGGCAGTTCGTTGAACTCGCCGACGTTCCTGAGCTCATTTTGCGTGTTTCATTTTGAAACTCGGAGCCACCTTCTCCGTGCAGTCAGCAGAGCCAGTTCCAAACCAATTACGCGGACGTCGAAAATACGACGCTGTCTCAGTGTGCGCGTTTCCTCGGCTCGTATTTGCGTACACGCGTCAATACCGACTGTATGACACGGATAGTTATTTTTTCGGTGGACAATTTCGGAAGCAAACTCGGAGTCCCAACCAGGTTGCTCACTTTCTGTTGTGTAGCAGTACTAGTATTAGTAGTACTGATACTCGTAATAGTGGTAGAACTAGGAGAAGGAGGAGGAGTTGTAGAACTAGCAATAATTCAGTTCAGTTCAGTTCGATTTCTTTATTTTTCTCCAAACAAGGTCATATGGTTGAAAAACAAAGCGAGACTGCGGGTAAACGACACAACACTAAAATGTCTCTAAGGTCATATCTTTGTTGACACCGCTGTAATACTTACGTTTGTGTAGCTCAGTCCGGAAAAGTATTTACATTCGAATTTGCGGAAGTGCCTAAAACGTTCTACGATAGAGAACACGCTTTAAACCACTTTTATGCACATGGTGTGCCTGTGTGGTCGGTAAAAAAAAAAAGGGGGGGGGGCGGGTGGTGATGGTGGGAGAGGAGGGTTATGGGGATAGGGAAGGGGCCTTTCTTTTCATTAAGATGGTCCCTCGGGTTTCCCTTCGTGCCAGATGTGATTCATTTCATCTAAAATGATTTGTTTTTAAGCTTCGGGGAGATTACGGAGGTGTGCAACGCTCTTCTGGTCCGCTCCCAGGGTACTTCTGGTGTTGGCATGCTGCAGGGTGTGTTCAAGCTCGCCCACGGTGAATGGGTTGTTAAACGTTTCATTGTCTTTTTGCGAGTGACCTCATGCATACGTTATTTTGGGTGTGTTTGATGTTTAAGAAAAGAACACGTTTGCTGCGCGTTCGGCTGGCTCGACTGCGCTAATGCCCTCTCTTAGGGCCACCCGTGTCTCCCAGTTATCGCTCTTGCATTGTCCCAAAAGCCAGCGGAGTAAACCCCAGACTCTAGGAAGGTGTGTATGCACGTTTACGGCTTCACAAGTTTGCATCCATTGTTCAGACGATAGCTGCGTGGTGTATTGTTCAATCTCGGTTTGGGTTTCGCCGAATCGCATCTTGAGCTGTCGTGGTCGCCCTTTCTTCTTGCATCCTGCCAGAATACGCAGGCGGCGATTCCACGGTGTGAGCAAGTGACTGTCCGGCTTCGCATGGTTTGGTGGATAGCGTAGCTGTCTGTTTAGCCACATGAAGCTGTTGAATGAGGTCATCCATGTCTGCGTCTGGGGGCGTATTGCTAAGAATATCCCGGTATCTGTCCTTGTGCGTAACGTAGGCTGGTTGCAAAGCAAAGCAAATTGTTGTATGTATGTTTATACAGCCGGAAGTTAGTCTGCCTGAGTGGGCGCCAGGTGTCTCAGTTGTAGATGAGAAATTTAGCCAGTGCGGTACAATCGCTAGCCTGGGGTATTTAGCGTGCACCACGCAGTAGTGATACACGACCGCACGCCAGTACGATGCTCATCCAGATCGAAACGGGCAGGGGCGGGGATTGAGCCCAGGATCCTGGGTTCTGCAGTGCGAGCTTTCGCTCCACGTGCCCCGAGCTGGTGTGCGCTAGACCACTCGGCCACCGATCCCCCTGGTCGTGCAATGCGGGTTCTTGCGGCTCGTGGTATTCGCACTGTTGCGAATTGTGATGCTTATGGGAATGTGATCGCTACCAAGGCAGTTGTCTAGTACCGTCCCCTGGCATATTCGGGTGCTGGTTGCCTATGTTATGTCAGGAGTCGTATCCGCTTGGCGGAGGGTGGCGTCCTCCGTGATTATTTTGCCCCGTGGATTGCATGTAGTGTCATTCCAGGCTGTATGTCGGGAGTTGAAGTCCCCACAAAGTAAGATTTGATCTTTGGGGTATATTTTTGAAGTTTTCTACAAAGCTAAGGTCCACCGAGGACTCGACTTTTCTTGTAACGGGTGTTTTATGTCACGACGTATACCTAGTATATCAATACGGTGCGGTGTGTGGTGAGTTCCACTCTGCATCCAGTAACGCTAGTGATACAACTGCACCAGAGTTCAGAGTCAGCTGTACGTTGGTGATGCTTCTTACAATGTAGAGAGCTGTCTTGCTGGGCTCAGCCGGATCTGAATGTGGCGAATACCCGTCATAGCCAGGGAGTCGAACTAAAGGACCACTGACCTCTTCTAGGGCGAGTATAGCGGGTGCGCTGTCGGCCTTTTCCAGTTCAAAGCCGGATATAATGTCGGTTCTCTTCCGGCGTAACGTACGGCAGCTTCACTGTTTCACGGTCGAGCAGGTAGTGAGGCATGCTAGACCAGGTACGGCACGACTAAATAATGCTGGATAGAGGTTCATTGTCGGGAACCTGTAATGCAAAGGATGATGATGTCGCTGGTGTGACTTTTGCGGTGCAGGTGCTGATAGGTTCGAGCTGGCGCACGGGATAATGCCAGAACGCGTAAGCTTCTCTATTACAATGTGTAAGCGCATGTCGATAGCTTTGTCCACAGTGTGCTGTACCTTCTGAAAGATACTTTGCTCCAGCTGCGCAATCCATTGGTGAAGATATTCCATTGTTAATTGATGTCGTGCTTCTGTTGAGAAGGCTTTAATATTACCGAGACGCTCTGGCATCTGCGTGCGACGCTCCTTCGGTGCGGCAGCTGATGGGGGAGATTGCGACGAGACCAGTTGAGTCATCAGCTGTTGATGGTTGATTGATTGCTGTGATGTTGTTTGCGCGTCGAGCAAAATGGACAAATTCGACAAACGTGATTCTCGTCGGGGTGGGGTGATGCCGTCATTGGCAGTGGGGGCCCCCTGTAGAAGGAGAGCGAGACGCCTTGATCCGTTGCACTTGTGGACACTGCTGTGATTGAAACAGCTGGGGAAAATGTGCCTGCTATGAGGACTGTAGGTCTTGTAGAACTTCTGGTGGCGTAAGTTGCTGTTGGTGCAGAGGGGACCGCTTTTGGCGAATCTGCCTCTTAAGTTTTGCCCTTTTGGGGCAGTCCTTAACGCTGGCCAAAAGATGTTCGACTTAGGGTGGCGCTCGACATCGGGAGTTTCACTGTAGCTAGACTGACAGAGTATGTAACCAACTAATTCAAAGGAATATATTTGCAATACCTGAATGTGTACCGAATAAATAATGAAACAAATAGTAAATAAATGAACAAAAAGCTTATGCTTAATATAAAACTTGTTGTTGGCCTAGTTGGTTCATGATGCAGTCTAGAGGTTCTTTGCGCGACACAGGGAGAATACACAAGCGAGTAGACACGGACAAGCTTATGCTTGTTCAGTTATAAGCACTAACCAACGAAGCATAAGTTAAAAGAGGGTATAGGTTCTCCTTTAACTAAACCCATCACACATTTTAACATAACATTTGTAGCAGACGACTCGGGGGCATAAACCCGGAGGAGGGGTCCCGGCGGTCTTCACGGAAGGTGGCTCGGGTGCGCCCGAAGGTCTAGGGAAGCCTTCAAGAACTTTCGAAGTTCAAGAAGAAGTGACAGGAGAGTTCAGCACTATAGTTTGTTTCAAAATAAGAAACGCAGAATAGGATCCTTCCACGAAAGCCTTCATCTCTTTTCCCTTGAACAAGGCGGACGCTGAAGAGGCGGCGAGTGAAAATGAGGATACCACTAATCATGGTGACCAGAGAGCTTTGCGGGAACGCCTTATGCCGAGTTTCTTAACCTGCGACAGACTATAGGTTACATTTTTTTTTCATTTATCTAGTATTTTTTTTATCAACACTACTTATTTCCATATGGAGATTTTAGTATTGAGCCAAGAGGCCTTGTTTGTTCATTCATTATTCCAGCTTTTTTACAATTTATTTTCAAATTAATGTCGTAACTTGAACAGAAATCATTCTATCTAGTCAGCTGGTACTATTCATTTTGGTTAAAAAAATGTTAAGCATTTTGAGGCAATAAACACTTGACTTTTCTTCACAATGTGTGCACTGCAATGGTTCAATACCATCAGGATTCAAGAATGTATATTTCAGCTTCCTTCGAATATTTATGAATATAGAAATATAGTTTCTGCTTGGTACATGCTCATATTGCAGGAAACCACAAACGCTCCAATCACAAAAAATGCGGCATCCACACCATGAGGAACTTCGGCTTACCGGCTCTATGTCCATGCATGTGTGACGTAACAAGAACATAAAAATACCTTCACGAATGGTGCATCTTGCAGAACTGTCCTTAAAAATCCTATTCAATTTAACCGCGTGTCCCCTAAAAACATTTACATTGTTTTAACCGCAAAAAAAAAAGATTAACTATGTATTGCCAAACGCAGTCTCCGCTCAAATGTAGCGCTAGCAGTTCGGACCAGATGCCAATGTTTCAAAACTTCTCATCTTATTCGAAAGTTGTAAGTGATTTTAGGAAAGATTCAATGAAAAAGTGAGGCCCGTTCCTGTTAGCTCATGTCATTCATCTCCATGTATTTGTGGGCAGAGATTCCTCTATATTGAATTTTCCTGAAGTCACTTCTAAAAATTTATCAAAAAACGACAGCCTCTGAAACTTTGCCATTTGGCAAAGTTCCTTACGCATCTGCTTACGCTAAATTTGTGGGCAAACTTACCTGCTTACACTAAATGTGTGGGAAAACTGAGCGCTCGGCAATGCCTAGTTCATTTTTGCAGTAAATAAAACACAATATTTTTAGGGACACCTCGTACAAGATGGTGAGTGCAGTCACGTGTAAAAATAGAAACTAGGCTGACATCATTTCCAATAGAACGTGCGCTGTTTTTGAACATGATGGCACACTTCCCGTGGCTAGCAGCAAACAGCACTTGTACCATCATACTCGTGCACACCCACATGCATGCTAACCTTGTTGCCACAACATCTCTCGTACTAAGGAAATATGTTAGATGTTCTGTAATTCAATGATTTAAAACATGTTGTGGCAACAAGTTAGCAGATATATGTCCCGTACTTCAACGGTTTTTTTAACAGTGATGGTGTCCTTAAGTCGCTCATTAAAAAATATGTTGAAGACATATTTTAGATTCATATTCCGAAGATTTTCCTGTGATTTCAAGGTCTCGCAATCAACAAGAATGGCTTGACGTCAGATGTTTTAATGAGTAAACATCGCAAATTCCTCTCAACATCGAAGATTGCATGCTGCGACTTAAGAAACACAATTTTTTTATATTTTATTAGTTATTGTCTGTCAACATCGTTTTGACAGTTTTGATTTCTTTTTTTCTTTTTTTAAAGAAACTAATACGACACAGTTTTAGGCAACGTATACTCCATTTCAATTGTCACGACCAGCACAAGGTAAGCCCCTGGCTGCTATATATGTTTCTTTTATTCAAAAGCTCATTGCCGAGTGTGGCATTCTTGTCGAACGATACTACAAAACCAATAACGAAATATTGCTTTCAAGACTGCCGTCATGCTACACATATTCTGCTCGCCGAAGACGCGTTTCGAACAATTCCTGAATTTGAATTCACAATCTCTGCACACCCAAATAAACGCATCTAATATTTCTAAATGGACATTTAGCGATCAACCCAGGCGTGACCCCACTTGTGATATGTATTAAAAAGGAGAGTGTTGTAGACAGCCCCCGTTCGCAGAATCCCACACAATACAAAGCGACAATAATGCCACCTTTCACTCCTCCTTGCCAACAGACATATGTTTTATAATACTGAAACCTTTAATGCACAGTGGCATTTAACATCATATTTGCCATCACGTACCTAAGACTTTAAGTGCTAAGAAATAAAATAACACTTCTTTACGCTCTAACTTTGACGCTCGTAATATCAACGTCAATATCGCTGTTTGTTTGTTGTTGTTGTTTTTGTTGTTGTTTTTTTGTTGTTTTTAGGCAGCTGCGGAACATCTGACGGGTATACATAACGTTTTCCCATGCTAGTTCGCACTACCAGGGGCCCTAATTTGGACGCTTGGCGAAGAAGTCGGCGAGGAATTATGCGGCCGTGATTGTCCTGCGCCAATGTCAAGCGCGGCGCCGGCCAATAACGTCCGCCGAATTAAACGCCGTCTTTTTCGCCAAGTGTTCACATTAGAGCCCCAGTACTATTTTACAATTACTCCTTTACGTATAATTGCCGTGTATATTATCCGCTGCGGACATCATGGACAATTTCTCATTTTTAAAAGAAACGCTTTTCTCGGTTTTTATAGAGCTTTGATGACTAGCTATTTAAGACTCAGAACTGCAGACAGGTTGCAGAGTCGCCTACACTTAAGAGGCACTCGCGATACCGTTTTACTCAAACGCATATCTGTGGACATCCCATGTTTTGACGCATGTTAATATGAATATGGCGTTTTTACCATTGCAAACAAACAAAACTATGGGAAGAAAAGCGGGGACGCAGAACACGTGGTTTGTTATTGAGCAATGAGACGGAGCATATTCGTCTTCCCCTTGGGATTAAAATATCCAGAAGAAATGATAAACGTGCCCTCCGTGGGAGGACCAAGATGGGTCAGCGGAAAAAATATAGTGCCATGTACTTTACACATATTCGCAAGCGCGTCCATGATACGATGGACGCGCTAAGCCTCCCGAACCTGCCAGTCCTTGTACGTTGAATAATGCCCACGCGTCTCTTCCAACCGACGCAAGGGCAATGCCGAGAAACTCCTAAAGGAGAGTATTTCATCATACTCGTCCGCTTTTGTTGCTTGATTCTAGCACACATCGTTGCGTTGCGTGTTTGCTGTGAGTGTCAACAAAAGGCTCGTGGCTCGTTCAAATATTTGCGTTCGAGTGTTGAACGGCGCAGAAGCTTGCGGTTTTTGCAGAAGCGCGTCGCCCAGAAATGGTGTGAAGCTTGCCGTTCCGCAATGCACCGTTGCACCTCATCTTTCCAGTTTGGACAGACAGGCGGAGAGTTGAGACAGACCAATCGGAAGCCGAGAAAAGAAAGGGGGTCTTCGCGCTAGCCCGCGCCATTTTCCGTCGGGTCAGTTGCTCTTCCGGCTGATTGTCCGTTTGCAGACGGGGTCTTGATTTTAGTTTCTATTCGGGCAGAAATTGAAGGAATGAAGGAGGCGAGAGCGCGCGGGTTCGTCAGAAATTCTGTCTCTGGTCGGAATGATAAGTTGGTAGACCTAAAGCTAGCTGCTTTTGACTGCAGTGCCATTGCCTCCTCTGTACTCAAAATTACTGGCAGTTCGACGGCGGAGCCATAGAGTGCCCAGTCGCAGATTTGGAGCGCGAGGATCTGGTAGCACAGAGTATCACAGAGCCATTTTCGGGGAACCTGGACGTCAGCGCACAGCTTTAGCAGCGGCGAGGACCCGAAACACACTTGTTCGCTCGGAAGAAGTGTGTTTCGGCTTCTCGCCGCAGCGGGGCGCCAGTCACGTGGCTCTCCTCTCATCCGTTATCTGCCGCTTCACCTTTTTCATTTCTGCGGCCGCTTCTCGTGGCGAGCTGCCAGGCTTTGTCAGTATACAGTGAAACCCGTTTAGGACGAACCCCACATGCAGCGAATTATTGTCAATATCGAACTCACGAAAAATTTAAATAAAAATGCATGTAAAAAGTACTCTTTATAACGAACAACATATTGGCTATATCAAACTTTTTTCTGCCGGGAAGGCTTTCAAATACGCGCAAAGAATAGCTTTCTAGCCTGTCCCTTGCCCCAAAAAAAGAAGTAGGGAAGAAAAGAAAATTCCAAAACCTCAAGTCGCTAACAAAATTGAGCGAAGAAAAGCGATTCAGAAGGGGACAAAGCCAAAAAAATACACTCTGCACGTATGCGCAGAAAAAAAACAAAAAAACTTTTCATTTCAAAGCGTTTGCCCACGAAGAGAACCAAAAAGAAAATCAGCACGCATTAAAAAAAAATCTTTTCAGCGCGTTGTTACAAGGCGGAAGTGAGGAAATGATAAAGAAAGAGAAGCTCTCGGCCCTACAACAAACGCATCACGGAAGTTCGTGGTGAATGGTTTTTGCTATATCGAACTACTTGCTATATCGAACTGATCGTAGCGTTTCCTGCTGTTCGTTATAAACAGGTTTGGCTGTATAAGAGGCTATGGCAGTGCACTCGTTGAACGCGTTAGAACGTGGAACGCCGGCGTCCGGCTTTTGGCGTTCGCGTTCAAACGCGTTCGAACAGGGCAGTGGAGACAGAGGCAGCTCGCTTTGCGTCTACCCACTAAGCATTCCAACCAGAGCTCGATGTTCTGACGACCCCGCGCGCTTTCTATCCTCCTCTTCTCACTTTCCACCGGCTGTAGTCACTAACAATGTGAGAATGCCGGTGGAGTTACTAACAATGTGCGAATGTGTGAATGTTGGCAAGTTTAAAATAACCTTGCCAACATTTTTTAACACTTCTGTGGGCTCTAATTTTGGTATACAACTTTTGCAAGATATGTGCACTTAAAGACTATTTTCTTTCAAATTAAGCAATTGTTACTACTGTTGATGACCTCAGGTTATTGCTTTCGTTTGTTTTCTTGCTTTTTGTTGTTAACCACTTTGTATTATATAAATTATTGTGTGTGATATCGCCAATGTTGTGTACCTGTGGGGGCTGAGGACCAGTCAACCTGCTTGTGCAGCTCTTTTCCTCAGCTCACACCATACTTGTATGGTTAATAAAGCTATTATTATTATTATTATTATTATTATTATTATTATTATTATTATTATTATTATTACTAGTATTATTATTCTTCATTATTATTATTATTATAGGAAGAGGGGGAGGGTAAGAGAGGAGGAGGTCTAGAAGGGGCATACCCTCCCTTCTGTACCCTCTCCCTCCTCCTCCTTAGCTGCGCTCTAATTCGGCATCAGAGAGCGTTGCATTATGGGACGTTTTCCCGCTAAAGTTAGCGGGAAATTTTCCCCGGTAGATTTTGCGGAGAAACTTAACCCGCTAAATTTAGGGAAACGTTTCCCCGCTATATTTAGCGGAAAAATTTTCCCGCTAAATTTAGCGGGTTAAGTTCAGCTGAAACGTTTTCCCGCTAAACTTAGCGGAAAAATTGTCCCACTAAAGTTAGCGAGTTAGGTTTCCCCGCTAAATTTAGCGGGGGACTTTTTCGCTAAATTTAGATTTT
Source organism: Ixodes ricinus (assembly GCA_037355805.1). Classification (NCBI taxonomy): domain Eukaryota; kingdom Metazoa; phylum Arthropoda; class Arachnida; order Ixodida; family Ixodidae; genus Ixodes; species Ixodes ricinus. The sequence goes on from JAZHYW010009478.1 coordinate 111,790, forward strand.
TCCCGCTTAGTTTAGCGGAAAATTCTACAGGTTAAGTTTAGCGGAAAATTTTCCTCTCTAAATATAGAGAAAATTTTTTCCGCTGAATTTAGCGGGAAAATTTTCCATAATGCAATGCGCGCAATTACGCCAGCGCCGACGGCGTCGCCGCTCAACTAGGAAATGGGCGCCTAAAAGCTGCGCTCTAAAAGGAAACACATGATTACTATACTTCGTTTCAGCTTGGGTCCAGACGCAGCCGATGCTACGAGCGCGAGCGTGTGGCCTTGAACAGTGCTTGCATTGCACGAGCGCGCGTGCTTGGCAGGGACGCTGAAAGCCCGGAGCTCGCGCTTGTAGCGTCGCCTTCGTCTGGACCCAAGCTGAAACGAAGTATAAGTGCAGTAGAAAAGAAGAGCGGAATCGACCCTCGATGCGAAGGACATTGGTAGGTGATTCTAGTCATTCGATACTCGAGGTATTTATGACGCATAAAATGTGTTATAACTACAAAATGTAATGCCAACCTTGTGATGATGACTGAGACGTGCCGAAACGAATGATGGAGGATTTATTAGCTGATTTCTGAGCGCAGAGTTACGGTGGAAGATTTTTGTGAAAGAGACAAAGGCTTGAGATTCTGCGACGATGTGCGAGGCTGCGAAGGTCTTTCATTGCTGTTATACTAGAGATGCGATTTTATAGTTAACCAATATGAAACGTACGGATTTTTTCTGGAATGTCGAAGAGCAAGTCACAAATCAAGACGCAGGAAAATTGTAAGATTACGACTGACTTATAATTTTCATGCATCTTGATTTGCGTTGCTAAGCTTTTGCCGACCGTAGATTACGATTCATTTAGAACATTTCTTAATTTACCGCTATAGTCGATAATAACGCCGAAGAACGAGTCACGTAGCGAAAACATTGAATGTAATAAGCCACGTCCTGCGTGTCAGTGGCAATAATTATTTTAATTCTGCCACCGGCACCACTTAATTCTTTCACAGTGACTAGACCAAAATGCTTCGCGTGAATTAAGAAAAACACTTTGTTCCACTGTTGTGACTGTTTTAACGCGCCAATTCCTCTTTATAATTGTATTTACTTGCCTTCCGCACCTGAAACTGCATACGTTCTTACGTAGAGCACCTTAAAATTAAGAACCCATCAACAATCTTCAGATGAGTGTTGTTGATATCATATATATATATATATATAAATATATATATATATATATATATATATATATATATCATATATAGTATATCATATATATATATATATATATATACACGATAGACGACGCAAACCCCTATAAATTTTTAATTATATTACCTTCCCCAATAACGCAGCCATCGCGTCTGATCACCGGTGAAAAGCGTTGTAATCATAATGGTTTCTCGATCCGATGAAACTTTCTATGCTTGCAGGCTGAGTCGGCCGGATATTCTCGACTGTTAGCGTGCTCATGAGTGAAGTGTGCCAGGGCCGATAAACAGAAAATGACGGTGGGGAACAGGATGCCCCTTCTTCTTTTTCAATGTATAACTATATCGTCAGGACACCTGGTCTCCCACATGGAGTATCGTGCTCCAAACCGATTATCGGCTGCAGGGTTTTTCTATGTCCCTTTGTTTCGTTTCTTTTGGGGCTAACAGCCTTCCTATGTTTAACCTTTGTTAAGTCTGGGTAAGCGGATTATCCGTCTTCAAGAGATAATTCATCCTTTGTTTGCTGCGTTAAGAGTGTATCCGGCAGAAGAAATATACTGGCAGTAAACGAGAAAACGGAACCTAAACCGCATAAATTCATGTTGTTGATGTTTGTTTGTTTTTTTTTGCTGAATGAAGCGTTGATTTTGTTCTAAGCTTATCAACATACAGTCAGTCAAAGACTGATTCTTGTTCTACGTTTATCAACATAAAATATTTATTCTGTGCACCAGCTATCTAAAATTTAAAAAAAAATCAGCAAAAGAAATTCCATGAATTATGAGGTTTAAGTTCCGTTTTCTCGTTAACTGCCAGTATATTTCTTCTGCCGGATGCACCTCTTAACGCAGTAAACAAAGGATAAATTTTAACAGAGATTTATATGGGCAATGAGTAGGAAGTACTGTCTTCTGTACCACACCAGCGACGGTAATATAGAATAGGTTGTTGTCATGGTTACCCACGTTCATATAGTTTTTATATCCTGCTCAGCGACATCACTACAGATATTCGGAACTATTACACGAAGCAAACATCACCCATTGAACAAACGCTTACTTAATAATAGGAACAAAATCTTGTTGATTAGATTCAACAAGATTTTATACCCCATAATATTTCCCATATTAGTCCTGGGAATAATATACGCCAAGGTCTGGAGGCTTGACGCAGCAACGTTTGAAGTTTATGCAGTGGATACCTATTACAAACGTCAAAAAACAGCGTAAAAAAACTATCGGAATCTAAATGGCAGTGTTGGGAAGTAATATAAGTATATTGCACTAAATTTGCATTGCACTTCAAGTACTACTTCAAGTAGGTTTAGAAAACCTGTACTTTACGTGAAGTGCATTCTCAGGGCATGAACTTGTACATAAAGCTTTTTTTTTGTGATACTTTTAAAAAAAGTAAACTCCCGACTTCAAACTACATACCCCAGATTTGGTATTTGTTAAATCTGCATCACAAAAGAATGCTTTGTTCTGAAGAAATACTGGAAGGGATATTCGACTCTCATCAGAATCGCGAACAGAAGACGCATCGCTCCGCTTGTACTCCGGGCTGCATTTCCGGGACATTTCCAACTCTCGCTAATTCTCGCTCGGTCAGCGCGCGAGGAGACTAAAAAATATTAGGGAGGTTACATTCCTCCACGAGAGAATTGCTTGCGTAAGCTACGAGGCTGACGTTATGCTCTCTCCTAGTACGTTCAGCCCCTTGGGTGCGAGTCAGTGCAAGCGGCGCCAAATTCAGAAGTTAGAGGGAGTTCTGACTTTGGAGCCATTTCTAAAAATAACTGCTCTGTGGCCAGTTCACTTTATTCAATATCCGTGACCATTTCTGAAAATAACCTACGCGCCACCAATTACCTCTGAAACAAGGCATAACTGGTAAAAAAACTGTATAGGAAAATGGAATGGTATCGTGAACGATTTTAATAAAAAGTACTTGTACTTTACATTGAAACTGCATTGTACGTGTATTTATACTATTTTACTTCAAGTACATTGCGACCGGTGTACTTACTGCTTTATTTAAAGTATATAATCTCTCCTTCACTTCAAGTACTTTCTAGTACTTTACCCGACTGATAAATGGAAATACACATCGTTGTGCACTACCCCTACTTCGAATCATTTCTTGTTGTATGTGATGCCCATTGCCAAAATCCTAATGCTGTTTAAATGTGCGATTTAAACAGCATATTGATCTCCAGGTGTCATATCTACAGTGCGAATCAAAGAGACCGCTGGCTGTTCGAAGAAACCGCATAAATCGGTTTGTGAACGTGTTGAACTATAATTATGTGCAGAAGTGACCGAAGTACGTGCATTAATGGTATGCAAATTTTTTGCTTGAGAAAACTTACCCGAGTTTAAAGTTTGAAATCAAGAATTTGAAATCTCTACATACGCCGTCCGTCTACTTGCGAAATGCGTCTGGTTTGCTCAACAGCCGAGTGCTGGCGCCATGTAAGATCGCTGGCGGCTAGAGAGCCTATATTGAAGAGAGCGTGCATCTCAAAGATGCATCATCTCTTGAAGTTTGCAATTGAAAGGGCACTTAGGTGGATTTTGAGAACGTCTATCTCCCGTCATAACTCAACCTACGGGCTCTAAGCATCCTAAGAAACTCGAAATTACATTCAAGCGCGGCCGATTTCCCTATTAAAAATTCAATCAAAGATCGTGCCACGTCCCCCTTCTGCGCCGTAGCGCAGAACACCAGGGAGTGCCACCAGACGGGAAGGCAGCAGAGTAGGGCACATGAGAGCCAATCACGGGAGATGGCTTTCCGGCGGACTAAATTTTCGAATATGCGCGCCTTCGAAAAATCATTCCTCCGGGAAGCCGTCACTCGTGATTGTCTGTCGCGTGCCGTCCCATGCTGCCTTCCCGTCCGGTTGCGCCACCTGGTGTTCTGCGCCACGGCACAGAAAGAGGGGCGCGGCACGATCTTTGACTGAACTTTTAATAGGGAAATCGGCCGCTCTTGCATGTGATTTTGTTTTTGTTTTTAGAATGGTTAGAGCCCGTAGATAGTTATGAGAATAAATAGACGATATCAGAATCCACTTGAGTGCCCCTTTAATGGCGGACGCCTCTTGCGGAGATTGGTCGCAAGTGCGCGTGCGTTGCGTTTTCCCGTGGCGAGGAGGAAAGCAGTTGGAAAGGCGAAGATGTATACAGACCAGGGTGTAAGATAGACAGGTGGGGAAACGAGAGCCAAATGAGCGACCGGATTGTGTACCCCTCGGGTTTCTCTTTTTCTGTGGCGCCATCTATGTGGAGCACCGCGAACTCTCACTTCGGATGGGCGACCGGTGGTGACCTGCTAAACTGACGGAGATTTTTTTCTTCTCGCCGCAGCGCCATCTGTCGCAACTCGGGGGTGCCCGCAAACAGACGAGTACACAATCCGGTCACGGCGCTGCGGTAGGCCTCTATGGGCCGTTTCCCCACGTGTCTATCTTACACCCTGATACAGACGATCAACGCTTCCGGCGTCTGCTCGGAGCTCGTACTGCGAACGCGGCCCATAAACCACGTGACCACGATGGAGCATTTGTGAACTCTCTCTACTCTCCGCAACAGGCGGCCACTACGGGCGCTTCGTTCGACTTTGACAATAGCAGGCGACACTTCTGAGCCAGAAACAAGGTATAAAAAAATAATGATTTTTTTTATTAAATTAGATTTATACAATTTAAATCAGATTTATGTAATATAAGCCATAGATTTATATGATTTAGATCAAATTCATTTAGTTTAAATCACTCCAGCCAGAAAAAAATACTTATCACTACATGTGGCAGATTGATTGGTCAATCCATCAGATTATTGAGAACAATGCGGGCGCCAGAATCGCTGTACACTTAAAGGACTCTTCAATTAACAACTTTTTATCTGCGTAATTCCGCCATAATCCAAAAAATGCAGCTTGATTTTTTTAGTAAGGAAGTTTTGATTGCATGTTTTGCGTTTTAATTTGCTTGCAATACGGCATTATCTTGTGTTCGTTTCTGTCTCTCGCGTTATGATTTGCTTATAATAGAACACCACTTCACTGACGAACGAATTGCAAGGTAGAAAGAAGGCTTAAAGTTCCAATTTGCTCAGAAGAACACTGCTTTTCGCTCGTGTTCAGCCTGCTATATTTCTTTTGCTAATTAATTCAGTTCAATACAAAACAATTACACAAATATTTTTTTTTCATACGAAATACAGAGTGCACATAAACAACTATTTTGGGGATTCGTTGTTGTGAAAGATTTGATTTAAATCATCATAGTAAAACTCAGTGAGATTTAAATCTCGATTTTAATCTTTATTTAACTCACAATTCAAACAATCTGGATTTTTACTCTCTACCCTGGCCAGAAGCGGTGCGTTGTTTTTCTGGGAAAGCGGTCAGTGCCTTATTATTTTATTCTATCAATGAAGCGTAAAAAGGAAGATAAAAGGGCAAAACCAAAACAGTTGTGTGGCCTCGTTTATTCGATTATTATTTTTCGCTTCATCTGATCGGCTTTGCACTATTTTGCTGTAAACGAGTCTCTCTTCTGTTTTTTTTTTTTTCAACTTTCATTTTTGCTGTTTTGAAGTGTAAGTCATTTTTCTGGTGCGCTTAGCTCCGAGCGAGCGCGTTGATCTCTGATACGGTGTTTGCAAGAGGACGAAAGATGTACACCGACGTTTTCGGTCGAAGTTTCGGCGGCAACTTCCGGGCTCTTGTGCAATTTTACGCAAGGAGGAGGAAACCTTCAAAACAAGCCACTGACAACCATGGTATCATCACCAAAGTTAACGTCGAAAAATGCGGTACTTGGTGCCTTCGCCGCCGGCCCCCACCTGTCGACGCTTAGAGCACTGCCGACATCTGTCCGCTGTTTCGCCAATCAAACACTTTTCGTTAACCGACGGACGGCGTAGGTAGAGATCTCAAGTTCGTGATTTACACCTTTTTACTCGGGTAAGTTTGTTCAGTGAAATTTATACACCTTTAATGCTCGTTCTTTGGCCACCTCTGTGAAAAATCTTAGCTTGATACGGTCAGAATCCGATTTATTCGGTCTCTTTAAACAGCTATCAAACCCTTTGACTCACCCTGTAGACAACGGGCACCTTTAAATTCTTCTTCATGACATGAAACGTGAAACGAGGAAACACACGTCTTCAAATTACAAAGTTATTTACCATTGTGTTGAGATCACAGCGGGGCGAATGAATGAAAACTGAATCGCCTAGTGGGCTCGCGTAATTAACTTCACATTATACACTACGATGCCCGTAACTGAATTTTCTCGAAACTCTGGCTTCTGCACAAACACGCACATAAAGAAATGGATATACAAAGCACGCTTTCCTTGTAGCATAGCGACGCAAAATAAAATCCTCTTCAAAAATCAATATTATCTTCGGTAATTGTGTGTGGGGCACGTCAGATTTACGTCAAAGCTCTATAGTAAAATATGCAGTCCCGCCAAGAGGGCTAAATTAAATTCCCAGAAGTCGTTTATGGCATGTGCATATATGGTTTACTTCCTACTCGGCGATTTCGTAATCAGATTTTTATGACATTCAATTTTTTTTGTATTTATGACTTCAATATCCTTATATTAGAGATGTAATTTGTCGCTTGGGAGCGCGCACGATGCGGAGAAGCGAGGATGGTCACGGTAAATAAATTTGGTTCCTTTATTTTCCCACTCGGGCTCTATACTCTCTTCCTACAGTTTTACTTCAGATCTCCCGTGAAGTCGTTTCGAGAAGACGCGCCATTAAAAGGCTCTCTCGGATTACACACAAAGGCGTGAAGTGCGGTTCTCGGGCATTAATGTCATCATCGTCATAATCAGTATTATTACCATTATTATTGCTTTTCTTCATCGTTATTATTATAATTATTATGTTTACCTTATCATCGCCATTATTATCACTATTATTTTCATCTTCATCGTCATTGTTATCATTTTTATCTTTAACTTCAACTTTGCAATCATGTTTATCTTTATTATCATCATCATATTTATTTCCATCATCGTTATCATCGTAGGAATCGTCATAAAATTACCATACTTCGTCTCACCCTACGATGGACTAAAGACAAAAGCTACGGATCACCAGATCCAATCACAAGCCACTTAGGAAATGCGCGTTGCGCTTTGATGCACGTATCAGTGCTCGCGTCTCGGATCACTGATGGGGATGGGCGGACAGTGGTTCGAATCGAATAGCAGTGAGTGACTCAACAATTTTACATTGCAAAAAAGAGGCTGTTTGCAGTCTCGAAGCTATAGAAATGATGCAGCGTTTTTGGTTTCGGAGCATTATTCGTCCACCCCTAATCAATGCTAGGCATGTCATAGTGTAGCGTGGAAAGTGATTGGACCTGAAGACCCGTGGCTTTGTGCTTTAGTCCAGTTTATAGAAACACTTTGGAGGCGTTTTTCATGAGGAAGTGCGACGGGCGACACGTGCATTAGCGCCCCATCGATAGCATTCTACGATTCGGAGGTGACGTATCTACAGTCCTTTGTTAGCTCAAGCTAGAAAGATTATATGTAGATATTTGGACAATGTGCTTACATGACGCGGATGGTTGTTGACAAGGCATATATGTTTCTTCTTTGGTTTAAGTCAGATTAAACCTCAGTTGCAAGTGCGCTCTACTGTGGGTGTGTATCTTCTTTTACTGGTCCTCGTTTTTGAGCGCTTTTAATCTTGAAATGTACCACCAACTAGCCCAAGTGAATACCCTTTCACAGGACAATTAGAAACGTCATAGGCACAACAATTTACACCCATACACTAATTATACAAATGCTCTTAGTAACAGTACAAAATTTACGTCCGTTTCCGCCGCGACACTCGGCGCGAAGACAGAACCTTTTGCATTGGAACTCCCAGGCGAAATTCTGTTAACCAACATCAAGGTAACACGCCCGACACCAGCGACAAGTACTTTCCAAGTCATTTTAGTATGTCTAATAAATTCTATGCAAACCGCAACACCCCGGCTGGACAGCAGTGTGATCAGTATGAATGAGGCCCTGACCTCTTGCATCGCCTAAATGCCTGGAGATTAAAAAACAAAAGACAGCACTAAATTGCACGTCTTTCTTCTATATTACTGGTCATTGCGGCGTCGTCAAAATTCAGATCTTCAGTCATGGATGTTATACCGTCATTTTCTCTTCAAAGCAAAACATTTACAACTTTCAGAAAACAGGTCTCTACAATGAAAACACCTAAGCTCAGGATTTTTAAGTCTAAACAGTTGGCAGCGATCTTTATCTTCAAGGTCCCATATTACACAAAATTAATTACTTATTGAGCTTTTAGAGGGTAACTAATGGTGCATACGTCAAGTGCATCAATTTCTCCGCCAAATTAGGCTGGAAAAATGCGCTAAATGTCGGGACGAAACTCAATTGATACGTAGGTCTCGTGAGGTCAGGTCACGTGACACTGACTTTCCCACCATATTTAGCAGGGGAACTGAATTGGTGTTTAAATTACGCGACGTGAGATCGCGCGACGTTAATTTCTCCGCAAATCTTGAGCAGAAAATGGATGGACGGCCGGACGGACGGACAAAATTTCAAGATTGGGGTTATCGTTAAGAAGTATTTCATGCCTTAATAAGATGTTCGGTGTCTTGTGCAGGCAAAGATTTGAATAAGAAAGCCAGATGATGCTACATGATAAAATTAAGAAGGCTATTTTGGTAGATTTTGCTCTGCCACACCAACAGCAGAGAGGACGTCTAGCATTCTTCTAGATATAGTATATTTCTCAGCCTTTCGTACATAGATCCGTGTGTGTCCAAGCCGTCTTAGTGAAACTTGAGCTTAGCAATATGCGTTACAGCACTCCGCCAGATAATGGTCAACCAAGCTGAACAAAAACATCTCCGACATTTATTTGAAAGTTAACGTGTTCGAAATAATTTAGGTATTCATACCAGGATCTTTTCTCCACACCAAGGAAACAAAGAAAAAAAACGTTCGTCAACGCGTAACGTACACCATTCAGTGTCACTGACCGACCACGAAAGCGCATATTTGTGTACTAGGACTGCGAGTTGGGCTAGTTGGTTCTGATACATGGTGGGAAATACGCCAAAGGGACAAGGACAGAGAAGTGAGGCACACAGGATATGGCGTAACTTGCAACTGAAGTTTAATAGAACACATACGTAAAAGAGTAAAAGCGCACATGCGCATAAAGTACACTTAGATTAAAAAACCCGAAGCAGCCGGACGACACTAGTGATTGATTGAAGCTTGGCTGATAAAGGCGTGCTCCTTATCAGAGAGGGCGATAGAAGGAACGCTGACACAAACATTCGAGCCACGGACCCTTATCAAGAAGGCCTCATGTATTTCACGCTCCAGCTGTGTTTTAAATCTTCCCGCAACTTTAGTTCTTTGGAACTCCGGTTGGCATGCACATCTATCGCAGTGTACAGCCAAATGGCCAGACGGGGATTGCCTGGTGGCAGCTGAGTGCTCTCTAATTCGGTCATTCATGCACTTCCCCGTCTGGCCCACGTAAACCTTACCACAAGACAGGGGAATTTCATAGGCGACTCCTATGGCGCACTCACGAAACTTCGTGTGCGCTTTTACTCTTTTACGTATGTGTTCTATTAAACTTCAGTTGCAAGTTACGCCCTGTCCTGTGTGCCTCACTTCTCTGTCCTTGTCCCTTTGGCGTATTTCCCAACATATTTGTGGCCACAATGCCGTCCACAAACTTGTAGCTATATTCTGCTGTACAAGCGCGAATCGCTTGGTTTCTCAAAAAGCTGACTATGTTTTGTCATTAGTAAACAAAGTTAAACTTGTGTCCCTTTATTTGAGTAGGTTATCAAAAACAACAACGCTTAGAACAAAAATGTTAGCGATTTCATCCACGTGACGCAAAACTTGCAGATGGCACCAATTTGTCTCGTGTCTTTAAATTCCAATCATAAGCTTCAAGTAACAGACGTCCGTCTTTTCGAAAGAGCAATCTTCTTCGGAAGACAGCTCTGTCGCAGCACTGCACGAAACATTCCGACGGCCCAGGCTTTTTGTCACACTTTGCCTGACCGCCTAGGTTAGTCTCGGATTTCTGATCTCCTGATTGAAAAAAAAATAGCGGTTCAATTTCGAGGGACGGCTCGCCTGAAACTGGCAAATTATTTTTCTTTTGAGGGGGTGTTTCGGCCAACACTGCTCTTTGAAGAAGGCGTCGCGACCCTGCAAAAATAAACACAGCTGTTCCGAGAACAATTGGAAACCATCTTATACTTTCTGGAACTTTAAAGCGTAAAATTGGAAAAGTGTGTATTGCTTTTTTTCTACATTTTTCCACTTGTTCTCAATGTAAATAAAACTTTCACTGGAAAATACGCCTTTTAATTATTTTGTTATATTTTGTGTTCTCAGCGACGAAAAAAAGGCAATTAAAACGTCGCCTCAGACTTATGGCATTACCCGTACACACTTGTAACTCTCTTACCCATCTATAACATTCATATTAATAACTCATTTTTGTAACGAGAGTGGAGAATAATACTCTATAGCATTTATATTAATAACTCATTTATTTAACGAGAGTGGAGGTAATAATCAATATGATATAAATCGTTATTTGCACCATACCACTTTTATCATGACTATTTAAATCAATCCCCCCCCCCCAAATAATCCAGAAAATAGTTTTATTTAGCGTTTGTCTAGATTTTGAATCTTTCGATGTGCATTTGTTTTGTATTTATATCAAAAACTCATCGAGAAAGAAAAATGTATGTAAGACTGAACACGAGCAAAAGGAAGGAATCTTTTGAGCAAATTGGAGTGTTGACCTTGATTTCAACCTTTTGTTCCGTTCCTTAGCTACGTAACGTCTTATACGTCTCTTGTACAGCCGCCATTGCTCCGTGCCATGATCCTGTGCCCATATCTTTTGCAGCATACATTTCGCACCATCGAATTTGTTCTTCTCAACAAGCCCTGCTGAGAGAAACAACTTCGATGGTGCGAAATATTTTCTGCAGAATGTACGGGCCACGGTGGTACGGGCACAGGAGCATGGTACTTTCACGGAATGGTGGTTGGTACGTTGTCACATTACGTCACATGCATGGCATGTGTTGCAACAAAATCAGAACGCAAAAGGAAACTGAAACAAATAAAGTTACGTCCTTAGGCCCTTAAAGGGATGCTGAACCGAAATTTTGGGTGGAAATTCTTGGTCGGAATGGCATACATAGCATGTCCTTTACTTCTAAATGACGTTGTTTTGAGCGTGAAGGCGTATAAAATTAAATAAACACGAAAAATACAATTTACGCGACCCCTGGTGAGCGTGGTGGAAAGCTCGCTTCGTGACGTGCGCATTCTCATTCGCCTCAAAAGACAGATGGAGCCAAGCCAAGCCAGGCGCTAAGCCGGGTGGCGTTTGTTATTGTTAGTACCACGCGGGCTCTGCCCCATATTTTTGGATTTCCGCGACCTCGGCTGGTCGGCGTTCGGCATGCTGCCTTCTTGCGATCTGCTTTACTAGTATGGCGACGTATAAAATCGTCGGCAGCAGCAGTAGCAGCAGCCTCAGCAGCCGCAGCAGCAGCAGGAGCAGCAGCACCAGCAGTTCCGCGGCACAACTTCCAAAACACCAGTACCAGCCGCTTTGAGCACAGCCGCCGAGCGAAGAATTAAGGCGAGCACCAACGAACGAGGAGAATGCGCGGAGGCACCAGGGCGCTGGGGCGCCGAGAATGCGCACGTCAGTTCCGCTACGCCTGCTCTCAGAAGGACTTGCTCGCGCCGGTGGCTTCCGGCCGAGGATTCGCTCTTAATTCAAAGAAATACAATAATTCGGGCACCATCCGTCTGATTGAATATCGTTTTTAGGCATAGTACCATCCCGTGAAGCCCGCTTGGGCAATAATTATGAGATTTCAAATATCGGTTCAGCTGTGCTACGATTTTAACGTTGAAAGAATTTGCATTTTCTACTTTTGACATTGTTTATCTTGTCACAAGGCACAGAAAACACATCTCTTTCTTTTGAATTGTTGCAATTCAGCCGCGTAATCGCGAGGCAAAAATTAGAATATTTCCCGACCTGCAGCCGCGAGAATCATGAGAATCACGCGGCGTGACGTCAAAGGGGGACATGTAATAAGATAGCAAGTTGTGTGAATACTTGCTCGATAAAAGGTAAATTTTCTATAAATCTTATCGTTCCAACATAAATATAAATCCGTCAAAAACCTGGTATCATCGACGAAACTTTCATTATATGGAGTTTTAGTGGCGCCATCTATCCGAGGTCAACAAAACCGTCAGCTCTATCTGCTACCGCGAGCAGCCGCCAGGAGCCGGAGGGGGACGGAGGCAGACGGGACGGGGATGGCCGGACCTGGACGAGCACGTTGGCACTTTCCTCCTTTCGCGATGTTGATCGCGCTGCGCCAGCACGTGGTCACGTGATCGCGAGCGGGTGAGTTCTTGCTGCTTACTGGTGGCTCTAGAGAGAGCCCCACAGGAACCCCGCGCGCCCTCCGTTAATGTCACAGCGCACGTGACTCGGAAGATGGTGAAATAGTTGAGAGGCGCCGAAAACCTCAATCTTTGTACGTTTTTAAAATAAAACTAGGACATCCAGGCAAAAGCGGTTTTGGTCTTTACTTCAGAAAAGTCGAGACACAAACTGCCAAATTAGTTAAGCAAAACACTGAAATTGTTGCACCAACTAAAGATGTTTTTATAATTAACAAAAACTAATCAATGTTTCCTAATATAAAATGGTTACTGCAATAGAAAGTTAGTTGTTAAACTGTACTTTACATTTACAGTGGTTCTTTCTCCCCCATTGTTAACAGTAATTGGACGAATTGACCAATCATCTTTCACGTTGAAAGATTCACATAGTAGTAAAGAATCACGGATTTCTATCCACAGTAATATAAATCAAATAATTCTGATTCAAATCACATACATCTGATTTAAAACAAATAGATCTGACTTATTTGATTAAAAAATATCATGTTTTTTTATTAATTCTGTTTTTTTGCTATCAAAACATAGTGGCAGCTACTAAAGACTACATATTATTTATGTTTTTTGTCTGTTTTTAAGAGAGTCGTATTAATAACTCAGCGTCAATCTAGTACAGATAGGGAAAATGAAACTCGGGTTTTCGGCGCGCATAATAAACTGCGCATCGCAAAACACTGAATGTGACGATAGCGGTCATAATAAAATAGAAAGTTTAGCATATTATGTTACCTCTATCAAAAAAATGCAAAAGAAAAACAAAATTTATTAATCCACCTAACCCTAATATTCATCAAACCGAAGTGTGAGATTATGGGCGCCTGTAGCATTAATGTAAGTAAAAATAGGACCAGTTACAAAGGCCATATTCTTTCCTTTCTAGCTAACGTTTTTTTTTTTTTTACTGACATAAATGCAACAGTTGTTCACAATTTCAAATTTAGGTCTGATAAATATTAGGCTTAAGTGGACGTCGGCTCATAAAGAAATATGAAGTTTCTTTTGTATCTTTTGATGCAGATAAAGTCTTGTGCTCAAACTTTATCAGGTTATCACCACCGCTAGCGTTAGGTTTTCATGTTGGGTGTAATCTCAAAAATTACGCGTGAGTTCTCTACGTCAACGTGTATCTTACGACTATACCTCTCGTTAACCCGGTCCAAGTTGGAGTTTTCCTCTGTTGTCTGGAATTGTATTGGTTTCACGAGTCAAAAGAGGATAGAAAATGTTCAGAAGCGTTTATGTTTTTTTCTATGATCCTTATATTCGTCGCACTGTTTACTATTTTTATGCGAGACTCCTGAAACCATGCAACTGGCCTACTTCGAGTTCTAGACGACGTCCGTGAGATCTAGTTTTCCTGTATAAATGTATTTATGAATCAATCAATTGTCCTGATTTTTCATCAGCCATTCTTATTCATGATTCGTGTAAATTTCTGAAAATTTCTTCGACTTTCCATGTTAATCATATCATCCCAACCATCCCAACCAGTCCCATAACCAGTATTCAACACTTGTATAATACAGATGAGATATTGATGTTTTTATTCCAACTTTTCTGACGTTTGTAACTAACCTGCGATCAATCTGTTGTGCATCATTATCAATGCGTCGTACTGTTCATGAGCACAGAAAATAAACGAATTAATTATTTAATTAATGATGTTTCAGCTTTTTTTCGATGCCTAGTTTATTTATCGGGGCCGAAAAACCGAGATTCATTTTCTCGATCTAACCCGCTAAAAATACGGACTGACAATGCAGTGATACTTAAGAAAGTACTAAAACAAGGTATCTATCGTCTAACAGTATGCCAGCCTGACGCAGAGAGGTCAAACAAGTTAAAACTCCTGTGGGAGTAGCACTTTAGTCTCTCATCAAGAAACATGTGTAGATAATATTGGAGAAAGTGAGTTATATTTTAAATTATGGAAATAAAGTTGAATATTACCTTACAAGCACCATCTTACTCGGCTAGTTTACTGGTATTTATTCTCAGTTGTAAAACACAGAAGTTTTCGTGTTTTTCTCCCAATGGTGCATCCCTTCAGAAAGCATTAAACAAACTTCACATTCTCCGCCTTAGAAAACAAGTTATACGCCACCGACTTTAATTTGGCGCGTCATTGTACCCTAGTTAAATACTAATTTTTTGCCAATCTGAGGAGGTGTGGCGTTGGCAACTGAGGTCATAAAAAGCTATTTTTGTACATCTCCAATTTTATACTCAGTTAACTTAAGGAGCGCCATGCAGCTGCGCTCTGACGCTCACAAATCATGTACGTGAGCGTCAGAGAACACACGAACAAACAATATCTCACATATTTCGACGTTTATTGGTTCCAAGAATTTGCTTCACCGACCCAACAGCAGAACGTGTGAGTACACTGCGCGGCGTGGTTAGTGCAAACTGGACATCGACACTCTTTCACGTGCTATACAACCAGGGTTGTGACCGGCGCCAAATTTTACGGCCTAAGATGTGAACCCTTACTTGTGCATTCCCCCGATTTTGTAATTCTTGAAACAACTGTTCATTAAAAGGCACGAGGTACGCCGAAGCACTTCTTATGAGTTGTGAATGCAAAAGCATGTACGCCGCTCTTCCGCTCCTTTCTTTCGTCTGTGGCGTACTTGCGTCGACGGTCGAGCGTGCGCGATGTCCTCGGCGCGCTGACATTGGGCGTGGAGCGGTGGAGCCGCTGCCTCGCGGACACGCAGCGCCATGGGGTGGCGGTCGTTGAAACCGACGCGCAGCGGCCAATGAGAGACTCGTCGACGCGCGCCAGCCAATGGGACCGAAGCCGAAATCCATCAGCTGTTCTCCGCTCCTTTGGGATCAAGGAAAACTATGTGCCGTTTGGCTAGTCTTTTCGCGTGGCTTCATAGCTGGGAGCTGGCCTCACTTGGAGAAAGGATTTAAGGTGCCGTTTGGCTTGGCTTTATAGCTGATGACATCTGCTCGCTCCATGGGACAGTCAGTGCTTTCGAACTAAAAAAAAAGGAAAGAACGTAAGACACCGAGGATCATTTCTTCGGGCTGTGAAACGGTCGTATGTGCAAAAATCTCAAAGTTCGAAATCGCATATCATTTTCGGGTAATTCCTACAACATCCTGCACCTGAACCAACGTGAAAGAAAACTTTATACAGGTGGGTCTGCGAGCGATTTTTCTTTCGCGTATGAGTAATGAAATGCCGTAGGGCTCGGAAACCTTCCAGGATGTGGCATGTTTCAATCGTGAATGGCGGTGAATAGAGTAAAAAGAGCACTGAGCGATAAAAAGAAGGCGAATAATGTTAGAAGCACTTTGACGCCGAGAGTACACCAAGATTTCTAAAAATCCTCTTTATGGCTCATGCGATTTTTCCCTATGAGTAATGCTGCGGGAGCTGTAAATTCCCTTTGAACTTTATTATGGGCCCCGACAAAAAAGAAAATCTGATCTCGCATTTCGAAATGAGGAAATCTTTGTTTCCGGTGTTTATCGACAAGCATGTTAATGCGGAAACGAACGAAAAGATTCATCAATTACAAAATTAATCTAAAAAAAAAATTCAGCATTTTAAGTGACAAACAAAAGGCTACGCTCTAGGCGCGAGATGCATTCAATCAGGAGAGTGCATGAGGCTGAATAACAGACTGAATAAAGTTCGAAAGAGGAATACTAAGAGCTAGGTTAAAGAAATCATGATTGAATGAAACGTGTTTTTATTAACATAAAATTTAAATATCTCTTATCGTTTCCAGGCTTTTTATTTTGTCCTGACTTGGCGTATTTTCGTTTAGAAATCCGGGGGCATAAAACGAAGCAAGTATAGGTAACCTCATTGTTTGTATTGTTTTATTTTTTGGACGGGCTATACGTACATAGCGGGAAACTCGCTGTACAGCTGTATGCTGCAGGATTCTAGCTATACTTAAAAACAAAAGGGGAAAAAGTGCGCTTCCCGTGAAACCAAATTAAAGGAGACGGAAGAGGCGGCGTGCCAACGCCGTTGGAAGATAACGTGTTTTTCGGGAAAAGGGAGCAGCTCCTATGCCTTTTGCATTTGTTTCTTCTTCTTTTGGTTGTCAAGCAAACAGAGAATTGGAATAAATAAAATATCAACTAAGATCCGCACAAAGGTAACAATAAAAAAATATATATATACGACAGAAAATGAGATAGATTGGATAAAAACAAGGGAAACGGGGAGAGATGGTAGGTTCCGACACCAGAGAAGACGAGCAAAATATTTATGGCTTCGGGGAAAAGAGGAAGCGAGACGAGCGAGAAGTGTGCAGGAAACGCAATTTCGCCCGTGCAGGACTCTCGGCGTTCTCTCCTACCGAATACGACGGCTATTCGTTCCGATCGCACCGCACCTTTCTTCTTCTCAAAAGGAAAACGAAAGAGCACGAATTGGACGATCGGAATATGAGCTGGAGGAAGTCTTGCAACCTGGCGTTGCGATCCTTTCCTGTCGATCGATGCAGTCAAATACTGGGGAATGCGCAGAACCGCGAACATAAAGAGAGAATAAAAAAAGCCATGATGATCCAACACAAGGACACTCGTTATATGGCTCCTGCCTAGGGCTGTCAAAAGGAGGAACCCTTGTTCGGGTTTACGACAATCTTCATTTCCCGAATCGCGGACATTTCCGCTGGAGTTAATCGAAACCAATACGTGTCGGCTTTGTCCAATACTTATGCAGCTGCTGCGACAGTGGCTGTCGTGTTCGCGCTTTGACGACCTGTTTTCGCTAGAGTCTTGGCAAAGCTATAATCTTTAAACCAGAAACATGAACAGCTCCATTATAAAAACCTCAGTGCACATACCTAGAGGACAGGTTTTGTGTCAAGTATATCAAGGTTCCTCCCTGCTTTATTTTCTACGGAAACATCACAAATTTGGCGCAAGCTGTTGTCTCCAGGATATTTTATATCCTTCTCTTCTTTGTAACAATTTGACTATTATATATATATATATATATATACATATACACTATATTTATATTAAAAAGCAGCAAAATTAAAAACAATAGCAGTATCGAGATATAAACAGCCGTTATAAAACATGTATGTTATGTTTTGTTAGGTAATGTTTGGTAATGTGTGCAGTATATACAAGGCCGTGAATGATACTGATATGCGCTAATTTCTCTTCAGTACAGACGTTTACAGTCCCTGGAATCATGGAGCCTCCGAGCATTTTCACCAAGTAGTCGCACTTATGCTCCTGTGGGCGACATAAAAGCAACGAGGAAGGGCAGATAGTGTGTCTTTTATTAATGCGCACGTATGTAAGAATCTTTCCAGAGTAAATAACTCTATAAATCTGGAAAAGTTAGTACTGTAAACTTCTTCATTTCTTTTTTTCCGAAAGACGTACCAGCAAACCGTCCTATAGAAAGACACACGCGGCGTGTGTGTCGGGGTCCCTTTTTGACCGTTGCTTGCAGTTTTGGAAGTAAATACCGCGTTCTGCTAAGTCATTTCACTTGTCACATAAAAGCAACCTTATTATTTCCGGTAATTTTATTTTCGTTAATTTTATGACAGCTTGGTCATTTAAAATTTTAGCCGGCGGCATCAGTTCAGTGTAAGAACGGGGACCACACGAAAATGCCCAAAATTTCAGTGATTCAGTGGGTGACTGTGTCTATCATCGGAACTTGTAAAGCGTATGAAATGCTCAAGGACGCGGTGTTTTAACCCAAGTCAACAAACATAGTTTCTAGGAGCTTCTCCCTGGCATAGCGGCATGCCGGACTATGTCGGTGAGATGACCTTTATTGCGTAAGTGCGCGTTATAAAGGGCGTTCGCAATGGACCCTAGCGCTGTAGAACGAACCAGAAAATCACGCCTGCACATACTGAATTCAAGACTTCACCGAATGTTTGTTTAAGCAGTAAATTTTATCTTGAAAAATGTCAAAGCGCAGCTTCCGTCTCATGATAAATTAGACCATCAAATATGCCAGGGTCAACGACGGACGTGTTCGCAGATGACCAAGTTAACGATGCTTATAATTTCTGACGCCATCTCCCGAAAGGCACGGCAAGCAGACGACGCACTCTGTTATCTACTCGCAGCGTCTATCGAGAAATGGCGCGACTAGTTATAGCCACCGCTAACTCAATCGTTTGCGAATACATCCGCCGTTGAACCTGGAACTTTTTTTTGTCTCTTTTTTTTGCAGATAGTGAGCGAGGCCTTGAAGGTTTGCAAAATAAAATCCACTGCCTAAATGCACTCTCGGTGGAAGTTTGCGTTGCCTATACGCAAGAAGCGATTTTTCCGGTTCATTTCGCATCGCTAGAGTTCGTTATGTCCATCCTATAAATGTCACCATATTAGCCCACTTCTTTCCGCTTAGACCTGCCTCCGGCAAAACACTGATATGGTTAGTGTTGATAAGCATGCAAGGAAGTAAAGGTTAATATTATTTGCACTCTAAAGAGTCGAAACTATTCTAATAATTACCTTCTGCACGCTGCCCTTTTTGTCTACTGGGCTGTGGAACGTATTCTGAGCGTGCGCACATGCCAACGTCACTAAAACACTCAGTTGGGAAACTGCCATAGAGCCTGCTTTGAAAAAGTGGCTTCGATCCATACTCGAGAACCGAACTAATGCTGATCGCAACGCCGCCATTTCGTCTCGCAGCTGCAACTCGGGGAACTGCATGGTTGCACGTATCGGTTCAAGCCAACGTTACTAGAACCACTCAGTTGGGAAACGGCCATAGAAACTGCTCTGAAAAAGTGGCACCGATCCGTCCACGAGAACCGAGCTAATGGCGATCCCAACGCCGCCATTTCTCCCGCAGCGGCCAGCCCACGAACTGCACGTGACTTCCATTTTCGTTGTAATCGGCCATTTTGGGACCAGAACAGATACTGTGCAAGGGGCTTCGAGGTACCGTCCCCGACTCCCAAGCGGACGCGCCGCGGATTACGAGCGTGGTTAATATGCGCCCAACTCAGGACGCGCTACCTGAAATCCCCGCTGAGGCACGGTTGTATAAAAACAATACTAATTATACTGCAAAACCTTGCGAACTAAAGATTTTAGAAAACAACATGCGCCCTCCATTTTGTACTAAACTCCAATAAAAGTTACCACAAAAAGAGTTTTTTCCGTTAGTTTTTACGCAAAAACATGCGTTCTAAAAGCTCAAGGCGACCATAGTTAAGACAAATGATACAGAGTGGCGCTGTTGTCGTATTTAGCTCGGTCTCGGTGGACGCCTGCGGCCCAGGTTTCAACGGTGAGTTTCCCAACTGAGAGTTCTAGTAACGTTGGTTCAAGCCGAGTCGCGCAAGGGCTTGTGGCGCCATCTCGCAGTGCCATTTCGCAGTAGCAATATAACTTTCATGTTTTGAGTTTTGACTAGTCGGTAAAAAGTGGCGCTGTTATCGTATTTAGTTTGGTCTCGGTGGACGCGAGCGGTCCGGGTTTCAAGGGTGAGTTTCCCAATAAAGTGTTTTAGTAACGTTGGTACAAGCTCTCTTCTTGGGGATACCAGACGACAAGCATGTACAGGGTGTCACAAAAGAAAATGTACACGGTCTTTTTTACCGCAAAAATAAACTAGGTATCGCCGAACGCTCATTCTCCGCCCAAATGTAGCGCTAGAGGTCACAACAGATGCCAAAGTTTCAGATCCGATAACTTAATCAAAAGTTATAAGTGATTTTCTGAAAATTTCAATGGGAAATGGCGGTCGATGGAGTTTTCAAACACATTGGGCTCTTTGGCACCAGAAACCGAAAACAGGCAAAATTGGGCTACCATTTTCCCATTTGAAATTTTCAGAAAATCACTTATAACGTTTGATTAAGTTATCGGATCGGGCTGAAACTTTGGCATCTGGTTGTGACCTCTAGCTCTACCTTTGGGCGGAGAATGAGCGTTCGGCGATGCCTAGTTTATTTTTGCGGTAAAAAAGACCGTGTACATTTTCTTTTGTGACACCCTGTACATGCGTCCGCGGCCCAGTGACTCGGCATTTTTCGCCTGGGTGATAAGCGCTGGAAAGCTGTGTACTATTCGGCGGTCAAGATTGTCTGCTCCTTGCGCGCCTGGTGCGTTTGTTTAACCTCTAAACGCTCCACTTTTTTTCTGATTTTAGCTAATGACGGCGCGCGCTTGGCTGCTTCGTCATCGTGCGAATTCTGCGCGTACTCTGTGGTTACCATTTGACTGGCGTGTCCGACTTTGCGTTCTGATGCGCGAAAGACGCATTCTGGCTCGCCGTATCAAAGGCAGTTTCTCGGAAAAATCAAAATAGCTTAGCTTCGACCAAATGTGCTTGGTCGTGACAAAACTAAAATGACAGCACTTTTCCCCTTTAATATTTCCTTAGTAAAGCGGGTGTTACCCACGCCGGGATTCTGCCGTTTGTCCAAATTTTATAGTGATCTCTGTTCTAGGCTCACTGCCAGAATAGCCGACGAGTGCAAAAGAGCCACAATCCAATGTTTTCACTTTACACTTCGAGCAGATGCATTGCAGGCACGGTAGAATTATTAGTGCATTAACCACTGTATAAGTCATCGAAAATGATAAAGTTAGATGAAATTTAGACATTCATTCTTTTTTTTTTACGTTGGGCACTCGACTTTGGGCGTTGTGAAATGAATCTGAATACTTATTCGTGAATACGAATTTAGGCATCCAAACTGCAAAACTTGCTTTGACAACTTGCGCAGTAGCTGTTTGTAAATTCTCAGGTTGCAGCTTAGTTGTGACAACGCTCGCTGCTAAGCGGAATGACGGCCCCACAAAAACCCCAACAGTAAAATTTCATGAACTTCTCTACTCCTGCTTCAGTTGCCCCAGGGTAAGCCGAATTCCGTGAGTGGCTAAACCCCGCGGTGTAATACCGTCTCGTGGAAAAGTACAGGCAGCGGGAGAGCGATGTTCGAATGATAAAAATAGAAGACACTGCTCTAAAAATACCGCAACACTAAATCCTCGTAAAAAAAAAAAGTTTAAAAGTGTCAAGAGAAAGAAAGACATTTCGCTGGGAATTAAATCATTCAACTCTAATGTATGCGGGTGGTGCCAGAAAGATTAGAATCGTCTGCATTAAATAATGAAAAATAAACTCCTGCTTGACGCAGAATCTAGAAATTGCAGCTTCAATATTAAAATTAACGTTTTCCTTGTTGTTTGTTTTTTTAATTAAAACTTACGCTTTAACAAAGAAGTGCGTTGCATTATGAACGTTTATGAACTATGTCATGTTGAATTCGTTATTTGCAGCGCTTTTTACATATCCTTCTGACTAGAATAAAAAAACGACTCGTATTTGGACTGCTAGTAAACCTACTTAGCATTTTGCTAGCATTTCACTAGATGTCTCGGGCGTCGGTAGAAACACGGACGTGAACGTGTGTCTTTAGAGTGCATTGTTTAGTGACTGCTCGTGAACGAAAAGATATCTGTAAACATATGCTCGGGTCTTTTTACAGGTATCTACAGCGCCTTTTAACAGGATTGCGCAGAAAAGCAAAGCGAATTCGACATTCAGACTTTAAGAATCAAGAGGTCGGTTTGCGTTTGAGATATGCCTACACTTGTTCACGAAGTAGGCGAAAAATCTAGTCAGTTTGTAACTTAAACATCATTGTGCACCTTTCATGAGTAATGAAGAAAAAAATCTGAATATCAAATACCAAAACATAAAACATAACTACACCGGTTTCCGCCAAATCATTCCTAAATTCATCGCCTACTATATTCCCGAAACACACACCACGTTGTAACACGTGTTCAATGCCACCTTAAGATAGCGTTGTGTTGGGCTCTTCCCCACTAAGGGCACTCCGGCAAGGGTGATACTTTCTAAAGCCATGCAAACGGGCCCATAACACAAGTCAATCCAGACAAAAATTATCGCGTTAATTATTGACTTCAAGAGCTCAAATCAGCAGTGTGGATGAGTTCCTTAACATACCCATTGATTCCTACACCTCCATGTGGTTGCATAAATTATCGAGTGCCCAGCAGCATGCTTGGTTTCTTGTTACACGTGCTGTACGTGTTGCCGTTTTTGAAAGGTAAAATAAATTGCCCTTTGCACGTGCATTTGTCACCGACTCATTTCAGTCATTAGAAAACTTTAGAGAACCGTTTTCTTTTTTTTTTTTTTTCAGATCCGATACGGTACGATGGTTCTTCCCGTACGAGCTGCGCATGCGCTACCGCAGAAGACTCGCATGTAAGCAGTTCGTACAGGAGGGCCCAATGTATACCGTATCGGATGTGCAAACACGCTTCCCTAAAACTCTCTATCATATTTTAGTTTTTCTTACGGCCGAGGCAAACCCGTTCAACGCGCGAGCACTGCCAGTCAGGGCCGGCCTAACACTATCACGTTTCCTGGGCGGGCTCAAGCTGTGGAGCCTCCCCTCCTCCTCTCCTTTTTATTCACCCCTACCTACTAGGTACAACAACGCGTTGTTAGTAAACATGTGAGTAGTGGCCCAACACGAGCGTTTTATCAGCCGAGAAGCGTATTCCAAACACGAAAGGCGATCGAGCCTAGTCGCGGGGAGAACCTCGCTAGGGGCGCTTCTGTGTTCTTCACTATGGGTTGTGCACGTGGTACCCACGCGGTTAGGTTTTAATTTCATAGTGCATAGAAGCTTGGCATTTCACGTGCTTGCACCAGCAAAAAAAAAAAAAAGGTTGAAATATCCTCACTCTGGGTCGTGAAAACATTTCCAAACTTCTCGCCGCGAATAGAGTCGTGTCGGGCGCTGCGTTCAAGTAAATCAAAAAGCTTCAAAAAATTAAAAGTGTGGCGCGGCGGCGCACATTTATTGATGGCGCCCTGGGCGACCACGGAGGTCACCTACCCCTAAGGCCGGTACTGCTTTCAGCTGCCTCCTTAGAGCTTGGAAATTTTGCACCTGGTCTAACTTTTCGTGCTTGCTCAGGAAGCAAAAGGCTGACACTCAGACTTCTACCCCAGACTGCGCGAGAAAAGTTACGAGCGAAAGCTTTTTCCTTGTAAAGCTGCCCCCACTACAGGAACTACATCACAGGATCAGCACCTTTAAAGGCTCTGACCTTGCGACCGTTGCACTCGTGGTTCACAATACTATAAACGGAACATAATTATCTCTCTTCGTCATACTGCACATGTTGATCGAGGCTCCCTGCCTTCTTTTTCTTTTCTTTTGTTTTTTAGGCATTTTTGACAAGATTGAAAAAACAAACTAAACGGCTGTTTATACTCACACTTCTCATCAGCAGGCGCCCACGTGTTCTTTCTAATGTTGCTTCTTTAATACCAAAGTTAAAATTTAAGTTGACGTTGGCATAGCGTCGCTCATCATCTGGATTACGAACTACAAGTTCCCCTGACGTCTGGGGTTTCCGACACGCCGCACTTCTTGGTGACCGCTTTTGTTGTGCATCTATCTGACCCTTTCTTCCCTGCGTCCAGTGCCGCAGGTAGCGGTTCACGACATAGGAATGGGACAAAGAGTGTCGGTCAATATACCGATTTCATCGAGCCCACGGCGCATGCGTGCCCCGAATCTAATTTTCGGCGCGGTCCAAATGTTTGTTATCTTCCCTCGTTCTCCAGACGTGGGGCGCCATTTTGTTCAGAATCGATCTCTCCTACCGAGGAATCAAATCTGGACGCGAGCCCCGTTTTTTCATGCCAATGTCTTATCAAGACATGTCTTTTTTTACCCTGTTCTTCACAAGGAACACGAAATCTCGGAGTACGTATAATTGGATCTTTCTTGGAGGATCTAGAATTCTTTTACACCCTCGTTGTAAATAATTCCTAGGCGTACGGGTCGCAGAGGCAGGCTTATGTGCATGCTGCACGTGTTTACAAGCGTGAGTCTCTAGCCCCACAAATATTATTGCAAATTACAAAAGCAGCATTATAAATTATTTTTGTTTACATATTGCGTGCTTTATATGAAAGACTTAAACATCCATATATTTTTTTATCCTTTCTTACTTCATCCTTTCTTCAAATAGTCAGCATTCAAATTGTGAACAAAATTCGCGTGCATTTTTTACTATTAGTTATAGTCATGATATTAATAATAATAATATTAATAATAATAATAATAATAATAATAATAATAATAATAATAATAATAATAATAATAATAATAATATAATAATAATAATAATAATAATAATAATAACGACCTTATTTCCATGTTTAATGGTGGAGCTAAGACTGAAAGCCTCAGTGGAGGCTTGACTAGCACTTAGCACCATACATTGGGTTGGCAGGAAAACTAATATATATTGCTACACCGTAACAATATAAACACGTGTACTGTTGTCTTAAACAAAACAAAAATCAGAAAATGTGGAAGAATACACCTTATCTAACAGACAGCACTAGCATTCCCAAAAAGTTGAGCTGCCAAAGTCACTAATACGGGGAAAAGAAAACGAACGCAAGGCCTTGTAGGAGATAGTGTTTGAGCAAAGTTATTTTTCTATAAGGAAGTTTAAGAATGTAGGTATGATATATTGTGGCATTGGTGTACCATATTCAGTTCGAGAATGCACGACCCTCCTATACTCCATGTGTCTAGTTAGGTAGACGGGTTGATTTTGCGCAAATACCGCAAGGTTTGATATTGATTTATAGTGTTTTTTTTAATTTCTAGTTGTAAACTTAGGCACAATCTCTATGCTCAGAGGTATGAATAATTAACACCTCTACGAGATTAAATATTAGCTGGCCACAACCTACAACGATGTTGTTCAGCTCATAGTGAAGAAACTGGACATCAGCATGTCCCAAAGCATTTCCGAGAAATGCCGCAGAACTGAACAACATAAGCTGCTAACGCCGATATGACTCGGGGATATATTTCCCGTCGTGCTATTTCTGGTTTATTTTACAACCTCCACGGCCCACGTTTGCAAACGAACAACGCATAACCGCCTCGACATCGAGATACAGATAGCAAAAATATCGACATAGAAATGCGGAAACCAAATTTTGAGGCTTTCGGAGCCCGTATCTCACGCTCGGTGGTCTAAAAAAGTATTACAGGTTCCGTGCCGTGTCATGCTAACATACTGCGGCGACGGCCGAGGCGCTGCACGCTTTGCTCCGCACTCCGCTCCGCGCTCCACTCCGCGCTCCGCCACACGCTCTTCTTTACGCAGACTACACACGATCACAGTGTGCACAGACGCTCTTTAGCACCATTCAAAATTTATCCGCGTACAATACGCGATATACAGATTGTTATGTGACGTTAGGTTACAATATATCTTCTTAAAAAAAAAACGATTGACTCTAGTCAGCACTTCGATTGTTTTTCGTCACCTGGTCAACTGTTCAAACCATTAAATTCGAATATAACGCTTATTTAATGTTTAACCTAATTATTTTATGTTTAATATATGCATTGGTGGCGGCCGATCGTCGTCGTAACTCAATAGCTAACAGCGTAAAACTTCTTCCACCACATTTAGCGGATACGTTTTTCTGCTAAATTTAGCGGATAAAATTTGCCGCTGAAGCTATTAGGGAAATGTTTTTTTCCCGCAAAACTTAGCCAAGAAATGTGTGAGCTAAATTTAAAGGGGAAGTTCTCTGTCCATTTCTCCGTCACGATCCCGCACGATACACACACCGGAGAATCCGCCGGGAAACCTCGCCAATGTAGACCCTTTTAAAAAAGGCACTCAATCTAGTTGCTGGTGCACCAATTATCTGAGTCGCCATTGTTTTGCCACGTATTCTGTGCACGCGTTGAACACGTGAACTCGGCTAAGACTGGGATCCAATGAAAAGTGTCGTGCCAAAGAAAATGGCGACCACCAATGTTGCTCGATGGGTTTTTTAAAAGGTTATATAACGGTTGTATAGCCGTGAAATGCGCGCGAGACAAAGCGAAGAACCCCCGACCTTATCGGAGAAAAGCAGAGCGAGACGACTTGAGGCAATACAATGCTTCGTCGTCATCGGCAAGCTTCAGCCGTCGCCATATCCCCGGGCGTCGAGGCCGGCGCTCGGTGAGTTCTGCAGTCTTGGGAACAAAAGCCAAGGTGAGCATCTCTTGGCGTTCAAGCGAATTATCGAGAGGAAACGAGACCGCTTGGTTTATTTGAGACGCGAAGAACGACGAGGCTTGCGAAGCATTGATAGGAATACAAACGATAAAAAGATTCGACCTAGTACCGAAGTGAAATTTTTTTTCGCATGTACTTTCATTGTTTTGTGTGCTCTTCTGGACCTGAAGATCGAAAGTCCCGCTCTGGGGAAATTTTACGCAGCCCCAAAGTGGAGATACTTAGGTTCTTCGCCTGACGCAATCCAGCAAACATTCCGCGTGTGGCTGCCTTCTGGTACGTGGTATTGAAAACATCAACACACTCATCACATGTGTGTGCGTGTCTATATACCAAGGGAAGGTAGAATTAAAGAAGCATTAGAAGGTATGACGTTCGCAATAGTTAGGGACTACTGTAAACGACTTAATTTTCGCGAGGACCTAATTTTCGCGAATTTCGCGAATCGCCTACAATTCGCGAAAAAGATGTCCCGCGAACAATTGCGGTAAAATGTGAGCACATTGGAATCTACATTGAGATCCCAACGTGTCGCGAAACTTGGAACCCGCGAATTATTCCAAAACTTTAGCTTTGACCTAAATCGCGAAATATTGAGCCGCGAAAAATATGTCGTTAACAGTATATGTCTATCGGTTGGTAAAACAAATACGCCAATTATTTCCTCGAAATAAAAAAGCTTTTTGTTTTAATACACGCCGCACCAAATTACTGCGTGCGATGGGTTTGCTGTGGCTTCACTTATTCAGCCATTGAGAGAAAATGGCGTTAATTAAACATTTTGAAACCTTTATATTAATTCCACTAGAAACCAAAGTCAATCCGTACATCAAGGAGCTCAGTTCTACAGGCTGTCTCCTATTGTTGAGGACCAGTTTTATGGTGTAATTAAAACACCGAGTGAGCTCACCCTAAAACAAAAATTTTGCTTCATGACCTCCTTAAAAACTGCAAAAAATAAAGATGTACAAAAAGTGATAATACACGACGGCCTGTATAATCCACTTCCTTGCTCTTGTGTGTGTTTTTTTTTACTCTTTTTTAGGTGGCGAGCTTTCTCGTCGTACGTGGCCAGCGTTACACTATGTCCTACCTTAACATGTAACGCAGCGAAAGCTGCGAGCTCAAGTTCCTCTCCACTAACGGTCATGCAGCGAGCGCACGTGCCAAAGTTATGATCTTGCGCTGTTGCACTGTAAAAACAATATGGTCATAAAAGATCTCTTAGGGGATCTTCGGCTTGTCCATATCTTGCTCACAAAGAAGTTATTTTAAGCACATTTTAAAAGTGTCCTTCTTAAAAAATCTATAAGGGGTTCTTTCGAGCTCATTTTTGATGCCAAAGAGTTCGTTCATCGTCGCTTTGCTGCCTTTCTAGTGCGCCAGGGGGCAATACTGTTTAAGGCGAAACCGCTGTTCATGAGCTGAAAGAGTTCTTGGGGCGTCGAAGAACCATTCAAGAACGGATTTTTTTACAGTGATAGCCTGCAGGAGCTGATCCCTCTTTTTCTTTTACGTCACCAGAAAAAGCGAAGCGGAGAGAAAAGCTAACCCTGAGACTAGGGAGAAAGACGACGAAGAAGGAGAGGGAGAAGAGGTGTCTCAAGCGCAGCTGAAATTTATTGACGAAAAATCCTGTTAAGGTAGGCTTCAGGTACCTTCACAAACAAAACAAAAGACAGAAAAAGACCTCAAAGAAGGAAACAACCTTTCCCCAAACGTACCTGTGCAAACACTAAAATAACAAATAACTACAACGGGTTTTAAATGAAAGAGGGGGAAAGGGAGGGGGGGGGGTGCCGGAAAAAGGGTCAAACTTTTGGAAAAAAAACCTTAGCCATGACCTTCACCGCAAAACAAGACGGAAACCTGAAGGCAAAAAAAAATTCACTCAACAATGATTCAATAAAGAATCACAAAAAATAAAACAGCCTAAAAGGGTCAAATATCCAGAAACCTTTTCAACTCTATGTCTAAACGACGGAGGCTTCATTTGCCGCATTTCCGTGCTAAACAATTGTGATTGATTCTTTTAACAACCGTTTATGACCTCCTCTTTCGGTACACGATTCTGACACTACATTATATGTTTCGACACCTCCGAGTAGGGATTTCTTTACTTAACACTGAGTTTAAATATTGTTGTACGATTATTTAGGATACGTTTTGTTTCTCCTGTGTAACACAGACCACAATCGAAAGAAACTTTGTGCACCACTCGAGATACAAAATCGGCCCCCTTTTCTCTGCTTCAAATTAAAAACAGTCTTTTCTAAAAGAAACAGTTGTAAACCACTAAGATTAAAATCATTCCTAAATATATTGCTGACTTCATACTTGATGCCGATAGACCTTAAGTTATAAAAAAATTATATCACAAAAGGGGAGAACCACTTGCTTTGCCGTCTTTTCCCTCTCCTGTCTTTTCGTTTCGAGGAGAACTAGATTAATCAAGTTCTTAAATACATATTCTTCCGGGTATCCAGACATATGAAAACGGTCAAAAAGACGCTGTAGGGCACTTCCTATTGAATGGAAACAACATTAACTGACAGAATTTCTCATTAAATTCCAAACAATTCCGGCCTTTACACCCTTCGGGTGATTTTTAAAAGATAAGAGAGGCTTCGATGACATCTTCCCGTATGTCCAGCACAAAGAGACGGGGTTCATTAGCACTAAATCCAAAAACTGCAACCAACCATCGTTTGTTCTCTCAAAAAAAAACTTTTCGGAGCTCCTTTGTAGATCGAGGTTTCAATTGGAGCTGCCAACACCAAATCTGGGGCAAACCAGGAGGTTGTCAGCATAACACCTTTCGGAAGAATAACCCCGGGGGACCTGTTTGGGATATATTCTTGCAGCCCCCTATTCAGAACGCCAAGGTAAATTTCGGAAAGAACCGGGGCAACCGCCGACACAATGCATACACCTTATTCTTTTATGTAATTTTGATCGCCGAAGTGGACTACCGTGGCAAGGAGGTACAACTCCACAGTTTTGGTGAAGTCTGAAACTGCAATCCCAGACTGTGACAGAAACTGGACCAGAGTGTCGTCCAGAAATTGACATACGCGAATCATTAATGGGGCCATGAACGATTTTCTACTTTCTCTAAATACTACTCAGAATCACTCCCAAACGATAATAAGCGAATAAACTTGCCTTAGTTTTTATTTATAAGCAATGACAGTTGGCAAATATATTTGAGAAATATAAGCACCGTTAATTCCCTAAACACGGAGCCAGAACAACCGGCCACGTGGCCTGGTGCCTATCTTATGCCGCCATCGTTAATCATAGCCACGCGCTGGGGTCGTCAAAGTAGAAAACGCGTGCTGAGCTTTAGGCATTGTTAAGGGTCGCCCACACTAGCGAGAAAACGCGCGCGGCGCGCCGATCGCGTTGAAAATGCTTTCCGCAAAATCGGTTGAGCGCGGGAAATCATGCCTTCGATCGAATGCTTCAAGAGTGCGCGAGGCCTCCTGTGCTGTTCCCGCGATCGGCGTGCCACGCGCGTTTTCTCGCTAGTGTGGGCGGCCCTTTTGAGTTCGGCTATTCTCATCACCGCAGTGGTTGGACACGAGCCACTAACCAAGTGTCCGTCAAGGCCTTGATTGTTATGAACCAAAATCGAGTGTTCACGCAGTTCTCGTGTACAATCCACAAGCCGCTCTCCAAGGTCGTCAGGCGGGTGGTTTCGATCCCACAATTACATCATCAAGCTTTGCGAAGGCATTAGTGAAAGAAATAATCCCCTTTTATCCTCGCAATTTCACCGCGGCCAAGAAGCTTCTGAAACAGTGGCGGTCCGTGCGAGTATGCTTGGGCCAGACTAGGACCTGTACGCCTCTGTAAAGCCATGAACATTCCAACCCGATTTCGTTTCATGACTCCTTTAAGGCCTTTGGATCAAGTGGATAGTTAAGACCTTTGGTATTCATTGAAAATACCGTGTGCTACTTTCCATGAAAGTGCTGTAGTTTTGTTATAAAGTCCTCAGAACACCGAAGGGATAAAGACTCCTGTTTAGTCCTTCTCTTCTTTTTTATTTTTTTTTGTCGTCACGTTGCTGTTTTATGTTTTACGGTGAAGGTCACTGATACGTTTGATCAAAAATTTGACCCATCTCCAATCGCCTACCCCACCCTTTTTTTTTTTCTTGTTCGACTTGTTGAAGTTATTTGTTCATGTAAGTGTTTACGCATGTGGATTTGGCGGAAATGTTGTTTCTTTCTTTGCGTTCTTTTTCTGTCTTCTTTCCCGTTAATGAAGGTGCCTGAAGTCTATATAAACAGGATTGTTTGTCAATAAATTTCAGCTGTGTTTGAGACTCCTGTTCTTCCTCTGCTTCATCGTCGTCTTTCTTCTTAGTCTCAAGGCTATACTTCATCATGTTTAATTGCCACTATCTCGTTGGCGCCCTAACATTCTG
This sequence comes from Ixodes ricinus, assembly GCA_037355805.1. Lineage (NCBI taxonomy): Eukaryota > Metazoa > Arthropoda > Arachnida > Ixodida > Ixodidae > Ixodes > Ixodes ricinus. The sequence goes on from JAZHYW010009478.1 coordinate 143,050, forward strand.
TTAATAAAAGGCTACTTTTATTTTTTAGTCGGTCCAGAATTCTAAGAATAAATATTTCCGTGAGGATTTCTTTGCCCTGGGGCAAAGTTTGTGCCCATGGCGATCACTAGAAGATAGGCGTAGTTGTGAATTAGTTACCTAACTATTTTACAATGTATTTTTACTCTATAAAATTTTATTTTGAGGGCGTAATTGACCTGAATACGATAAAGCAAAGGCCGGGAGCGATAACGCTGCGCTTTGCCCGCTTACTTTCGCTTTAGAGCCGTGTACAAGCTAGGGTGACATTTCTTTCCCCGCCCATTACGAACTTTTAACGAAAATATCACGACCCGACTTACTAACCTCAAGCATCGATTCTGCAAAAATGCTGTGCCCAAGAATTAATATTTATAAAGCTATTTCTGTCGTTATACCTTATTATCTAACTAATTAACCCATTTCTCCTTTTTTTTATTGGCCACCATGACTACCAACTTGGCCCCAGGGATAAAAAAATGCAACGCAAGTTTTGTTTTTGTTGTTCATTATATACCAATTAAAAGAACATATTCGTCATAGCATACACCGATTCACCCGAAGTGCGAGGGCAAGGTTTTAAGCGATACTGTTACGCACACCCGCCTGTGGAATGGAGGCGTCTTTTCAAGACAATGTCCTCGTGCTTTTCTCGCAGAGTAGGACGTCCAAGGACGTTGTCACAGCAGCAGTCGTGCCCAGAAAGAAAAAAAACTGAAAAAACTTAGAGAAGTATTGAGAGTTCGGTACTAGCAAATATCGGACAAGCGCTAAATCTCCAGGGGAATAGGGAGTTTTAGAATAGCGCACGCTAAAGCTTTGCGTACGCTAAAACTAGCGTCGTCGCCACTGCGCATGCGCCGAACGCTAACCACGTTTTGCGCTTTGCGTGCGCTATTTTAGAGTGCGCTATTTTTCGGAAATTACGTGCGTACGCAAAAGAGTCTTTGCGCTCCTCCAATGAGGATCCGTGATGAGAAGTTGGCCAAAGCCAAGACGAGCACAGTTAAAAAATGGCGGCTCCCAGGGACATGTCTGCCGCCGCTTTGGCGGAGTCTCTCGTGAGTGCGACGTTGGTGGCATCCTCGCGACTGCGATTTTCAATACGGGACGACATTACACTCGTTTTGGCAACGATCACCGGCAGCTTGAATCTCGCGACGCGCGAACATTTCTCGCCGAAGGCAGCGAATGTCAGTACACGAGACCTCTCTTGCCGAGGCGACGCAAGCGGACACGACCGGCCGACTGCTCGCGTCGGATTCTCATGCTTAAACAAATCTAAAATGTTACTCTGGACCAAAAAAACTTTTTTTTAAGTTACAGTTTTTAGTGTGTGAAATATAAATTGTGACTGTATCTTGGTGGCGTTCCAAGAACGAAATGCTTGGGCTTTTGCGTCGCGGCGGAGAAACGCTATTCTAAAACTCTCTCGCGTAGCGTCGCTAACCCAAGCGCTAAATTTAGCGCTAGTGTGCGCTAAAATTGCGTATGTAAATCTAAAACCCCGTAATATTTGGTTCTAATGTTGGCAAAGCCGCCCCCCCCCCCCCCCCCCCAATGCCGACATCAGAGCCAAATATTCCCTTGGAGATTTAGCGCTTGTCTGATTATTTGCTAGTACCGCACTCTCCAACACGTCTTTTAGTTTTTGGGGGTTTTTTCTGCGCGCCTATGGAAGCGAGTTCCAGCATCACGCTCCCTTATGTCTTTCATCATCACCACAATAATTTTCTTGTGCTCTCTCATCACTATATATCTCTTCTCTCCTTTAACTAGACCCAGTACAGACTAGTCGGCTAGGGCACACGTCCAGGCCAACCTTTAGGTCTTTCTGCCATCAACACCGATCGATAGCGCCCACTGAGTGCACGATCCATCTTGCAAACCGTGGATACGCCATTCATTCGAGCATTCAATCATCCGCATCCGCGATCAAACTAGGAAAATGTGGCGTCAGAAGTATAAACCCTTCCGGAAGAAGGTGTTATCATCGACCCCGGCGATACGACACCAAGCGGCACGCGGCATTCGTTCATTGCATCATTGAAGACACCCATGACCACAACACAAGGTGCGCCCCTTTTCAGTCACCGTAAGTAGTGATCCTCACCTCCAGCATCACCAAAATGAAGTAAGCGATAGGAATGTAGTATGTGTTTTGCTCGCTACCACATCTAGGGGATGATTCGTTGCTCCTGCTCGGACAGAGGACCCGCTTGCGAACACGCCCTGCCCACGTGGGGCAAATGACATTCCTTTCATCGCGTGCTGGCGATTCCGATGAATCATTGAAGTCTCTCTATATACAGCCCTGGTCACGCCGTTGCTTGAAGCGCCATGTTTGTTGCACGTCGCGTGTCATCAGGAAATCAAAGAGGGGGTGGGGGGTTTTGTTTTCATTTTGTCAACTGGCTTCATCTGCCTTTGTTTAATGCTCCCAGCAGAACATAAAAATAAAATGGCGGGTTGCATTGTATTAATGAAAACGACATGGCGATAGTGTACAGATGCGGATTCTCATAAAACATTATTTCCTAATAGGTTCAAGTATATTGCTGGCGTAAACAAGCACCCTCATAAACACATTTTGGGAAGAGATTTAGGCTGTTTAATTTTATAATTATGTAGAAGTTGTATTTTTTTATTAATTGACGCTGCTTTTTGATCAGATTACTCCGGCGTTATTTTCCTGGTCCATGAAAATTCGCAAGCGCTAAAGACGAGTGTTTTGGTTTAGTTCAAGAGAACGCGCATTAAAGCGCCTTGAGTGAGTGCGTAACCGAGCTATTGAATCGCAATCATAACTGAAACTTAAAGCTATTGAAGGAGATGCTAGTCAGCTATATAGAAGGACACTGTAGCACACCAGAAACGACGTGTGAGTTTGTGTGTTATATGATAACGTTATATGATCCTTACCTTTTTTCGGTTACGCCTACGACACTGGCTCGTACTAAGATGAGGGGGGGGGGGGCGGGACTGGTGGCCGAGTGTGTTAGCGCAGCGCAGCTCGAAGCACGCGGAGCGAAATATCGCTCTGCGCAAACCACGAATCCTGCCTGGGTTCAGTCCTCGCCCTTGGCTGTTTCGATCTGGTGGCTCTAATCTGGACACTCGGCGAACAAGTCGGCTAGGAGTTCGACCGCCGTGATTGGCCGGCGCCAAGGTCAAGCGCTTCGCCGGCCAATCACGGCCAACGGATTCCTCGCGGACTTTTTTGCCAAGTGTTCAGATTAATGCCCCTGGATGAGCATCGTACCGTCTTGGGGTCGTAATCACCACTGCGCGACGGGTGTTAAAGACCGCCAGGATAGCGAAGGTGCTGCATTGGCAAAATGTCTCATCTACAGCTGACACACCAGGTGGCTATTAGGGCTGACTAACTTTCTGCAGTCCACAACTGTCAACGTTATTAAAATAGCTCAGTTATGGAACTGCTCATAGACGCTGAATGCACGAGCAGTACCTCCCCTCACTCACCACGACTCGCCTCCCGTCGTTCGACGCGCCGGACGGCTGCTATAGTAACTGCAGTGTATTCTATAGAATACGTATACGTTTCGAAGCGCAACGTCTAGATAGCGTTCCACCCTACTCTGTGGAATACACAGTTCGTAAACGAAAATCTAGATGGCGCTTCGAACAACGGGGGTGGACTGAAGTCAATGAGGGGGTACCCCTTCTGCGGGAATGGACGTTTTCCGAGAAGCGTTCTGCGCACGCGCGAGCGCCGGATGCCAAGCGGCGGAAGTCGGCACGAAAGATCGAGGAAATTCGAAAGGAGGCTGTGGATCAGCGAGTAGATCATGTAATTGCAGCATATATATAATTGTGTTACACAAACAAATAATGTGGACGGAAAGAAAAACACGACGTTTAGGTGGACGCCACGGATACCCCTCTTTAAAGTCCCGTTGGGCACGCCCCGCAGCTCAGAGAGCGAAGAAGCTGGTAGCGTAGCTCCCATTAACGATTGGTAGCGCAGGTAGGCCACTTCCTCGATTTTTAGTTCGTGCAGTCACCGCCTGGTGCCGTCGGTATGTGGAAAAGGTCCATTCTACAACTGAGGTAATCTAGTAGCGTTGACTACAGTCTACCGCCATTGCTTGCTCGCATACTCTGAGCGTGTAGTGGACTCGAGGCCCGCGTCAACAATCGGGGAGCACTCGGCTCCAAGCACGCGCTTCGTGTCCAAGCATTCGCGACTACCAAAGTTGCTCCAAATGGACTTCAAAAAAGAGAAGGTATATCACTAAGTTGCTTACTGAAGCAATTTCCTTCAGGAAGTTCGGGCTTGTGGGCTCTTGAGCATCTCGTACGTTCCTACACATCACAAGGGCTTGAGGCCGGTACCTTTTTTGGCGTTCTTTCATATGGCTAGCGATTTCTTCGCTCTCCGAAACCACGAACTCGCGTGCTGGAATGTGAAGATTTCACTCGGGATTTTGTATTTGTGAACATTGGAAATAGTGTAATGCATGGAAGCAGCTTAATTTTTAGGAATGGGCCCTAATAGCAGCTCCGTTTATTGCAGGCGATGTGTCATCGTGAACAACAATTGGATTCATGAAAACGAGCAAAATACAAACGGAGACACTGGTCCTCTAAATGTGATACGTCATTGAAACAGCGTTTTAAGGCAGAAAGCATTAACTGTATCAATGAGCGAGCTGACGTCATCATTTTGAAGCGCGAAAACGGCTCCTGGTTTCCGGCGCCTTCGGTTCCCTTGGCTGCCGCGCGTCGACGGGGCTCCAATTGGCCGCTGCGCCATGGCCTCCGAGATCCCGAAGCGCGCACGCGCTAGTACGCAGCAGACGACAAAGGAGAGCGGACGAGTAGACGACAATGGGAGCGGACGAGCGGATTGCATAGTTTCGCATTCACAACTCATAAGAAATGCTTAGGTGTACCTCGAGCCTTTTTCTCTCGTTATTTTAGTGTGTGCAAGTTTTATTTGTTTTGTTTTGTTCAGTTGCGTGCCAACAACGCATGCTTTCTTATCAGCAGGCATGCAGCCCGGTAGACGCCAGGTCCCGCAGACAAGCACACTCGTCCATGCTTTAGCGGGACGGTATATGTACAATGTGAAAGATGCAATAAAATATTTATTCTTATTAACCTAAATTTCGTGATTGTTATTATTTTTTTTTTGAAATTCTCAATTTAGATGTTATTTCGGAAGATTGACCATGCAAATACGCCACTTCATCGTGAAGAATACATAGCTTGCCACGCTAATCGCCTGGATTTTCAAAAGAAAAAAAAAAATATATATATATATATGTATATATATATATCAGGGTGTCGAACCGGAACCGAACCGAACCGTAAACCGGAACCGAACCGGTATTTTTTCCGGAACTGAACCCGAACCCGAACCGTTATATTGTTATCGCGATGAACCCGAACCGGAACTGAACCGGAAAAAAATAACGGTTACCGGCTCATGTCAAAACGGTTCGGCCACGCGCTGTTGACAATGAATGTGCTATCAATGCCATTTGTTTTTTAAGTGCCGTCAACTGACACACACCTCACTTACATATTTTTCTTCTCCACTCAGTCTTAAGAATATAAACGCTGCATCCATGAATCTTGACAAACGCTGCATCCATGAATTTTGACATAGGAACCAGTATTGCGCTGGTCGCAACTTGCACGGAAAAAAAAGAACTGGAAGGCTGTGCAAAAAAAAAAAATCGCGTCACGGGATTTCATTTTCCTACAATCTCGTAAATCCTAAATGCTGCTGTGTGCTCATTTCATAACACGTTTCTAGAACGTGATGTTGCAATTTTTTATTTTTTTTATTTTGATGTTGTTATTTTGATGTTATTTTGATGTTGCAATTTGTCATTTATAATTTCCGAACCGGTTCGCGAACCGGTTCAGCGCCCCGAACCGGTTCGCGAACCGGTTCGCGGATCGAATTAATCGAACCGGAACTGAACCGGAACAAAATAAATTTACCTGAACCTGAACCGTAACCGAACCCGTATTTTTTTCGGTTCGAAACACTGATATATATATATATATTTCCAAAGCCCTCCCTTCGCAGAAATTGCGAAATATTGAGGCCGTAAAAATAAAGTATACTTAAAGTAGATTATATTTTGCATTTCTCTCCAAATGAAGTTCACGGTTAGATACCCTATTTACTCGAGTAATAGCCGCACTTCTTATTAAAAAGGCCCTTGCGTCTACATTCCTGCAGAGCAGATATATAGCCAACCACCGCGTTTTGCATAAAAAGCGCAGCGAATAACAAGGTCTAGAGCACGGTACTCCCCAAAAATGCGTTCTGAGCAGACAGCATTTCCTCGTGAAGACGCTATCTCTGTGCGGTATGTCACTGCCATTTTGCTGCCAGTCAAGGTGATTCGCTATCCTTGTGTTCCACGGGAAAGCAGACCCGCAGGTTATGTTCAAGAACCACGTGGGTATTATTCGAGCAAATACATTAATTTACTTGAGTGAGAAACAAATTGTAGCTTAAAAAACGGTGTAACATGAACTGGAAACGTTGTTAATTAACGCTATCGAAACTATCCGTGTTCAACTTTATCGCATTACTCGCTCTGTTAGTCGTCTCAATTTGGTTCCACACATCGGCAGCTTTGGCGTCGCCACGCAAAATTTTGCTCGGTGACGTCCCGGTCTTGCCTAAACTAGAGCGCCGCCAAGAGCCTAGCAGTTGACGTTCCCTACGGAAGCACTCTAATCGCGTTTGCGTCTTAACCCTAATGAACTCTGGCAGGTGTCCCGCCCTGTAGAACAGTAGCCGAGATTGACTTCGTAAACGAAAATTTTAAAAACTTTTTTTTCTTAAAGCCGTCGGAAGAGTGTCGCATCTCATTATGAGCATCTCTCGTACGAGTACAAAATCCCATCCAAATTCGTTCTATTTTTTATATTTTGTTTTGAGCTCAGTGAATGCTCGCGTTTTTAATACCCCTGTCAAGCAAGGATTTCAGCCAACATTTACGACGAAGGCGTTAGGGAATCTTAACTGCACTTAGCTGCAGTTTAATGATGCCAGTAACGAGATAAAAATCACCACAGCCGGTTTCGACACTGCTAATCAACAATGTTTCCAGTCAACTATTAGCCGTTTTCTAAAACAATTATTTCCAAGCAAAAAGAAAAAGAAAGAACATTGCAAAACCGCATTTACCAACTTGTATTTGCGTGACACTAATTACAGATATTTTATGTTGGCATCACAAATCGGTCAGCAAAGATCAAGATAGGAATGCTTTAAATGCCGACCTGCAAAAAGAAAGGCGGAAACCCACTCACACTCCATCACTACGTTATACCTGTTGTGTACTTCAGAGGAACATCAGTCTTAGATAAATGAATGTAGCACTTATTTAACTCACCCAAAACCCTGCCCTCAACAATCCGGGCCTTTAATAGTACGATGGCATCTCTCTATGGGCGTCTAGATCTGCAGGAGTTCAAGACAAAGAATTCGTTAAATTTATAATAAGGGAATATATTAATTTTTTTCCCGTACAAATATTCACTAAAATATAAAAAGTAATCGGGTTCACTCATCGCAAAATTTATATTATTCCCTAAATACGCAGAAACGTTAAATACTACGCATACTGTAGCGACATGGGTCTAGCGTGCTCACCTCGTATCTGTGCAAAAAGAAGGCTAGCTAGCTTATGTGTTCACACTCACTTCATCAGTGTGTCCACATCAAACAGAGTAGCTAAATTTTTTTTTATTTCAAAATTTTTGCTTTTTTTGTTTACCTCGGTTTTGCCTTTTCTTTTGCATCGGACAAACCAAAGCAACATCAAAACTCAAAAAAAAATATTCAGACATCTGACCGCTGTGATTGTATAAGGATTCAAAGGGGTACTCCGACGATTTTTTGAATAGTTACTGTAAAATTGGCACAAATGAAAATGACGACAAACCAATATTCAAATATACCCGCGCTTTTGAATGCCGCGATGTTAGGGGAAGGCAGGCTCGCGGGTCGGGCGGGCAGTCTAAAAATGGCCTATGCCGAGCATTTATTTCGTGCTGCTGCGCGGGAGCTGGAGCGACCTTCCAAAGCATTCTTTTGACATCATGAAACTGTTTGTGATCAGCTGGAAACAAAGTCTACAGCCCAAAGAGGGAACCCCTGCCTTCCCCTGACATCAATTTTTCTTTGTTGCCAGTATAGAGACTTGCCCTTCGAAAAACAAGGTGAGGACCAAAATTGTAAATTCAATCACTTCGCGAAGAAAAAGTTTTATTTTGGCCAAATATTTGGGTTACGTTTTCAGCAATGTTTGTTGGTGTCTTTAACAAATTTTCAGGCAGGTCGGGGTCTACGAAGAAAACGCCGGAGTACCCCTTTAAATGTAGAAAACAATTGTTTAAAATGACTGAGAAGAACAGCTCTCGCTTACAATTACCTTATTGATATTTATATGATGTCTCGCTAAACATAACCCTAACCAGTTTTCTGAAGTTACCAACGCCCTCAATCAAAGTATTCCAAGATATTGCTTACGAAGAAGCAATATCTACCTCATTATATAGGCTTATTTTAAAATACCTCTATTCTGTGCATTTCCAATATCAGGCTCCAAAAACAAACCATACACACCAACGTCAATTTTTCGAGCACCTCGCTTTGTCAAACGCTGTCTTCACTCACATAATAACAACTCTAACATGCGTAAAAGAGGAATGTTCAGAAAATAATGTTGGCTGGCATTTATATTTTGATGTGTAGTAAAATACTCCGGAAAACTAAATGCCTGCATATGGCGAGTTAAGATTGTAATGAAATGTATAATTTCTTGCTTGGTTTTCGAGCCTTATGAACATTAAAGGCGTAGTTATGCTCCTGGGTTAAATTAAAGAAAACACGAATGATTCAAGAACATGAATGGCGAACGCTGATAGAAACACTTCAAATCATGCCGACATTTAAGCTGCGTGTTTATCAGACGCCGACACAACCTCCTCTTATTTCTTAATACGTCATAGATTCGGGCGACCGTTTCAAATCAAACTTTCTTGAAATATTTGTTCTCCAAAATACGCAAATTTCAAGCTTGATATTTTTACACTCTACGAACTGCCTGCGCGTCTCCTTACCCGCAAAACACTTAAAGAGCCAATCATCGCGATCTATGAAATCAGCTCAGCGAATGACGAAGCGGAACATCCGTTTAGACCTAAAAATAAAGTCTTCTGCGCTGTGGCATTACGCAATGCAAAGTGCCATGCTTGCATTGCGTAATGCCGCAGCGCAGTCTTAATTGTAAGGTCTAAATTGATTTTGTGCCCCATCATTCGCTGAGCTGATTTCCTAGGTCGCAATGATTGGCTCTTTGAGTGTTTTGCGGGTAAGTAGACGCGCAGACATTTCTTAGAGTGTACGTGTGGCAACTGACGACGTTTGCCTCGTAGGTCGTGTCTTTTTTTATTCATTTATGAAATTGAATGATGTTACATTCAAATGAAGGTTTCGAATCTCCTCTTTCCCAGTAGCACACAACTTTTCAATATAACCTCCACCGGCGGCGATGCCCTTCCACTCCCGGTGCACTACTCTCCGCATGCCGTCGAAGATGATCGAGGGCGGCTGTTGACGACACCAACGGCGCACTGCATTGGTGACCTAGTCGTCGGAAGCAAACCGTGTTCCCTCCAAATGTTTCTTTATCTTGGAAACCAGCCAAAAGTCTTATGGCACGAGGTTCGGGTTGTGAGGTGACAGAGGCAAAACATCTCGGAACCGCAGCTTCTCCAGCGTGCTGTTAATCTCCTCAATAGTCGCCCTCAGTCCTCTACGACGGCACGCGGAGTAAGGTGCTCCGAAAGCGGAAGGGCATCGCCGCCGGTGGAGGTTATATTGAAAAGTTATGTGCTCCTGCTAAAGAGAAGAGTCCAAACTTTCTTTTGAATATAACATGTTGCAATTCATTCGCTGAATAAAAAAATGTTACAACCTAGGAGGCAAAACTTATTCATCACCCCTCGTACTTTATATTATCACAGGCTCACTCAAGCACGTAGCCAGGGGGGGGGGGCATGGGGCCCGCCCCCCCCCCCCCCGAAATCTTCCATTTTGCTGGGACTTCCTCTCCCCCTCCCCCTCATACAGCATTTTGTCTTGGGCGGGCCCCCCCCCCCCCCCCCGAAACAAAATCCTGGCTACGTGCCTGGGCTCACTGGTATCCTGTAAAATGTGCATCATCTTCAAATATACATATTCCAGTTTCAAAGAACTTACGTTTGCGGATTACACGGTGTGTATGTAACAAAAAAAAAACGTGTTTTCTTTACCGCAAAAATAAGCTACGTATCGCTAAATGCTCAGTCTCCGACCAAATGTTGCTCTAACGTTTGAAACCAGATATAAAAAGAAAACTTACCGTTACGTCATTTAAAAGTTGTAGCGAATTTTTGAAACTTTTCAGTGCGAAAAGGGTGGCAAACTAAGTTATTGAACAGATATCAATAAATTAGTTCTGCCGCCAAGAACAGGCCCAATTTTTGTGAATTGAAATTTTCGGAAAATCGCCCATAACTTTTGATTGAGATAATGGCAACTTCTTGAATTTCGGCATTTGGTTCTAAATGCTAGCGCTACATTTGGGTCGATACTGGGAGTTGGCGGACGATATAGCTTAAACTTTGAGGTGAGCACAACGCGGTTCTCTTTTTTCTCAGACACCCGGTATATTCCCAGTTCCCTGTGTGCACATACAGCCTGCGCGGCCACGTATAAGATTCTGCTTAATCACTAAACTAAGTTAGGAGCTGTATACTTTATAGCTTTTTTCTATCTTGAATTCGGCGATTGCATCGAAATTAAACAAAATATAATGTAAACCGCTTCTTTTTACATGCAACAATTGCTGCACGTTTTGTCGTATCTTAAGGGTGAGTCGTATCTTAAGGGTGAGCAGGGATCACCTGACTCTGCAGATGGCGTCACATTCTTTCCTTCCTTCCCCTCTTGCGCATTGCGGGCAGCGGGGGCGGCACTACGGCGAAATATAATTTGCCATTACATCGGGCATGGCATATTGTGCTCGCGCTTCTTGCTACCTGATTCGTTCTTTGAGACGGAATCTCATTGTTTGGGAAGCGATAATAAGATGTTTGAAACTCGCCACACACTGCATTTGTTCAGTTGTCAGTGTAGTGACTATAGTAACATCCAAGAACATTTTACTCGTGTTATTTTTCAGGTGCCCACATTCAAACGCTTCGTCGAATCTAAAAGCGGCTCCGCCTCGCTTTAAGTGGAGAGTCGCTCTCAGCAAACGATGTACTTTTCAGTTGAGGTTGCGTAGAGATCTGTAACCAAAAACATGACGCATAAAAAATAAAACAAACTCTGGACAAGGGATGACGAACGTATCTTTCAACTCGCAACAACACGAATGCCATTCATCCTGTTGCGTGTTCAAATATATATTCGTCATCCCTTATCCCGATTTCATATTACTTTTTCTGTGTCAAGTCAACTTTTTTTAGACGCTCTAGAGTTCATCTTTGCGTCTGAGGTCATCGTATGTGTTGGTGGGGCAATATTGTTTCTCCCCTCACTTTTAATTCTTTTTTCTTTTTTCTTTTTTTCATCTCCCGTATACACTTCGCTGGCTCAAAATAGGCAATCAAGACAGGCCTTTTACATCGTACTTGAAAATCCCGTTCGCATAATCTAGTTGGTAACTAATGCAAATAGTCAAAGCCGAGATCTTATTATTATGAACTCGGCAGAACGCCGCCGAGAACCTTGCTTACATGCGTTCCTACACAAAAGAACCAAAAACTGTAGAAGTTAAAATCCTCCTTGAAAAGCAAACGCCCATGACTCGAAGGCGTCATTCGTCTCGTGCCGAAAGCCGAGAAAAAATAAATCGGGAAACCTGGTTTAAGCAAAATTGCGGAACGCGACCGTTCGAACTTATTTACATTTTGAGAGAGGCGGAAGAGTAGTCGAACTGCCTGTTCTCTTCGGCCCCGAGGCAGTGACGGTAAACCAGAATTTTGTGAGCCGTTATCGACGCTCCAAGGACTTCATTCGCCATATTACTTTTCTCGCAAAGAGTGTGGAAATTAGACAATTTGAATTTCACGTTGTCCTGGCCATTTTACGTAGATGTTAAAAGTAAGTATGAGTTATTTTTTTAAGACTGTATTTATTACAAAACGTTTTGTGGGTATATAGTCGCACTCAATTTGTCCAGCGTATACCATGACCTACTGCTTTCATTATTACCGTTTAAGTGTTTGATCCCTGTAATAACCATTAAAAAACGCAACTGAGCAACGCTGTAAAAACTTATAGCGCCTATACTTTTCAGCGAAACATATAACGCTACTTGTTTTTTATGAATATTTTGAAATATATATATCGTTTTAAACAAACAATATTTGTTCTCGTAAATATATGTTTTGCGCCAACCTTTTAAAAGGTTGGCTCAATTCTTAGGCCCCAATAAATCGTCTTTTCGCGTAGTTTATGCAATCAAACCTATAAATCTTATCTAACGCAGTCTAACAGTTGAAGCGTTAAGTAGCAGTACCAGCGCCAATAAAAAAAGAAGTTCATACAAATATATTGTTTTCTTGTTCAAAACATGTAATCGTAAAATAGCAAACCTATACGCGTATATGTGGTTTCAAACAACAAATAAATATTTTAGTATAAAAATAACTAAACTAACTTTCTGTAAACAACACTAAATAACGCTAAAAATTAAAAAAAGAAGGTTGTATTTTTGAACGCGGATTCTCAAAACTCTTGGCGTCCTACATTTCAGGTTGTTATTTTTCTGGCAGTGCTTTTGCTTAGATTTCTTTGGGACAACTTAATACCCGTTCCTAAGGGCATATATTTAAATCGAGGTGTTTCCATTACCCTCATTTCACGTCACATGTGCTTGGTAGTTTATAAGAGTTGTAAAATAAGAAACCTTGTAATCAACATTTAAGTTGGCGCCTGTCTCACAGTATACTTGTTAGGATGAAGGACATTGTGATTCATTACTGATCCATTTAAAAACCACGAACAAAATATCAATAGGAACAAAGCACGGCGGCTTGGCGTCTTTTAAGAACCATACATATCTTCTTTTTTTTTACATCACAACATGGTGTAAGCTTATTGGGGACCTCCAGTAGCATGCAACTAAATAATGTCTTGCTTTTCTTTTTTTGCTTTTTTGCGACCTCTTAAGTTCAAAGCCCCATGCGACGCTTCCTCTGTCACGGCTCCAGCGAGCCCAACCTTTTCAAATTAACAACCGCCAATATATAATTTTTGTTTTTCCTATTGACTGGTGTTTCAATAAAAGTTGTTTTCTCTCTCTCTCTCTTTCCTAGCTTAGCAAAAACCTTCTCAAGGGCACTCGTTACGGCAAAGGCAAATCCAGAACTCCGTTGTTTTTGTTGTTTTTTTGTGTTGTTTTTTTTTTTAAGGGGGGGGCGGAAAATTTGTAAGGATACTATTCTCCCAATCTTTCGTGTGCACCGGGGGGTCCACCCATGTAAAATTGCCCTCCGAGAAGGGGGAGGGGGGGGGTCGACTTTGTTTAGGGGGAGGGGGGCGGTCGCCCCCGTCGCCCCCCCCCCCTTAGATCCGCCCCTGCGTTACGGGGTATACGCATGCCTTTTTGTTGACAAGCTAACGACAGCGATCCAGCGCTTGAACGGGGCGAAGCTCACAGGACAGGCACGAGCTAAGGACACGAGGTGCCTGGACCACGAGCTGCACAGACTCTGGGATTCGGCGACAGAGCCCTCGATGAGCTAGTCAAAAGGACAGCGTAGATTTTGTAAATAATTATGTAGAGTGTAATCTACCGAGCCTCCACTCCTACAACATAAAATTATAGTAGCCAAGGGCTAAAGGAAAACCTTAAACTCATCAATTTTCTTGTGTCTGTAAAAATTGGCGCGCATGAACAAAATCAAGAGTGTTTCTTATTTTAGAAAATTGACGAGCCGCCTTTGAGCACTAGACATACGGTACCGCTGCTTACCCCAACTCTGGCAACGTTTTTCATTGATCACGACAACCGTCAAAGGTAAGTCAAAATGGTCGCAGTTGTTCTGTGAACAAACACAGCTACGGGTTAGTGTTACGTGCGGTGTAACATCTCAACAAAAAATATTTTATACTAAAGAATGTTCAAAAGCATTAAGAATGAATTTCACATTAAAGATTGTTGCTTAAAATAAAAAGAAGCAAATCGTGTGTTTATTTTAAATGTGAGCAGCGAAGGAATACGTCGTTCACAGCGAGGAAGGACAGTATGTGAGCTTCTTCTAAGAAAAAGTACAACTCAAATATGTGCCGTAAAGTTGCCAATGAATGATCTAACTTGAGTCCAAAGCATCAACTAAAATTACTGCAATTTTTCAGCTTTTGAGAGAAGCTCGTGCCAATAAGAAAGAACACTACGTCGTCAGGAACAAAATGTCAAAGCTGTCTCGAAATTCACAAAAAAAACGCAAAGGTGAAACACCAATCTCGCAGTCAAACCAAATGCATATAGCGTATACGTGACATCGGCTGGATTGAATTAGAAACACGAGAGGTATCCCCGCGCTCTCATCTCGCCTTCCTTCACTTTTTGTGCCACTACCCACGCCCTGCATCCGCCGACCTGCGACACCCCCAATGGCTCCCACGACCTCGAAACTGCAGTCTCAGTCAAAACAAGCCTTTCCGGTCGTCTCGGAAGCAAGGCTCACCTTGCGGTGAACTCGGGGTATCAGAAGCGTGGGAAGCGGTCGCCAGTCGGAGTCACGCACCAGCTGGAGCCTGGATCCAACGCTCGAGCGCCGTGATGGGCCAAGACGCACACCGCGTTCGACCAACGCTCTCGCCTCGCAAAATTTCCTTCCCGTTGGGGAGGGAGAGAGTTGTTGCTGCAGCGACCGATGACGCGCGCGCTAACCTGACCGCCTGCCCCGAGCAACCATCGATCGGGCAGAGGGCTGCCAGCAGCGACGCCCTGGTGGAAGCTCGGGGTCCCACGCTGAACGGAAAAGTCTTGCGCCACCGGTGCACGGCTCCGTCTGCGCAGACGCAGCGGGTTGTCATGGAAGCGAAGATGGCGTCAGAGGTGGTGCTCTGATTGCTGGTTAGTGTGGACTGGAGCAGCTGTCTGACCGGCAGAGTAGTGCGGGACGTGTGTCTGTTCACAAAAATGTGTTTACTATAGTCACTAACAAAGTGAGAACGGCAGCGAGTGTCCTTCGAACGACCGGCGTCCTCGAGCACGCGATCCACGCCTTTCGCCGTGCTTTGACTGCGCGCGCGCCTTCGAAGTGCGCGAGAAGCCGAAGCGTGCATGGTCGAAGGTAGGGAGCGAAAGGCAGAACAACCGAAGCTCTTCCCTACCGTTCTAAATTTGTCAGTGATTATAAACAAGCAGAAGGTTGACCACCGACGCGACTTTCAGAGTTAGATGTCAGGGACGATACTAAGAGTTAAAAATGTCGACTCTCATATCTGTTCCTGATAGGGGAATTCACTAATCTTATATATGAGCAAACTTTGTGCCCCATACATAGAATTCAGTGTTTTTGTAGTTTATTTCTCGTGAAATTCGGCGTGCGTTTTTCGTAGTTTTTGTTGGTCCGCCATTCGTTATTTTTCAGAGCTTATTTTTTAGTAGACTCCCAATTTTCGGAAATTGGGAGTTTAATATTGTCAGAATTCAAAACAAATCAAAAATATTCGGTCATAAAAGTGCACTAAGTTCTTAAAGGGCCCCTAAAAAAATGATTTTTTAACAGCCTAATTAGGACACGCGTGTCAAAAAAAAATTACGCAAAAAAAAATTAGAGCAATATAGACGGCGAGATATCTGTTTGAAGTTCTGCACGCAAAGTCCATAACGTCACGGAATGGTCATTCGCTCTACGAGATGGTCCTCCGCTCTTTCCACCGGAACGTGAAGGTGAAGCCGGCCCACCTCTCCTCCACGTGCCCGAAATGCCAAGAGAAATCAAATGGAAAGGTGACTACCGACTAAATCGCGTCTCGCTCCGTCAATATTGCTCTACTTCTTTTTTCTCGCATAAAATTAATTTTTTGACATGCGTGTTCCAACCAAACTGTTTAGAAAAATACACATTTTATTCTTTTTGGGGGATTTTTAAGAACTCGCTTGTAGCAAATAATAGTTCTCTAGTTGTATTCGGCGTTGCAGCCTTTGCCATTGGTATGACTATCTGTCTTAAACTTGACTAAATTTACTCTACTTCCAAACATATTGTAGCTTCAATAGACGTCGATACTTTAAAATCAATAAACTCTTGGACATAGTCGCTTGGAAACTCATTTTCTTCCCATCCCATTCCACGACCCCGCCTTCTGCGCGAGGTGGAGCGCTGAAGTGATTTTAGTTGCCCCTAGCCCTCCAATGAAATGTACGACTTCATAGCTTTCCGTCTTATAAGACAGAACATCTTACCCTTTTAGGAAGCCCAAATAGACCCTTTCCGAATTCAGTCTCGCCACATTGATTAGTATCATCATCTGAAAAAATGGCATATGAGTCGTGCTAATGATGACCTTCTGCTTACTGATGAAGGAAGAAGTGGAAGATGCTCCTAAGTTGATTATTTGAGGCCCATACATTCGAGACGTTGGCACAATTCGAAGCAGGAATTTAATAAGAAAGCTGCGTAAGCGTTCATTTCTAACTCAAGCCCGGTTAATCTGTTAGCAGCACACAAACGTCTTCAAAGCACCTTGATGTATGTACAGACCTTTCCATCTCTGATCACCCAGGCAAAAAATGCCAACTCACTGAGCTATGGACACATGCGTAGCGTCTTATATACCACACAGCAGAGCAACATCCAATGCTCAGACGGTGTTCCACAGCTCAGCAGACAAAGATGGCGGCGCGCAGAAGGTGATTTTGCAAAGGTCTATGTAGACCGTTGCCAAACGTTTCTTAAAACAGACGATTGGCACACGCGCCAGATAACAGCCGCCATTTCTGACCTTCTCTTGTCTTATCGAGATACCAAGCCTCTGAAACGAGCGTTCACGAGCCCACCAAAAGCCAATGCTGGGGAGATGGACACAGTCGAATCTAAAATGACAATAAACAGTGCTGCTGTGGAAATGATAAAGCGAAGTGATCAAAATAGGAGGAAACACAAACTGAAGATTGCGGTTATGGCGGTGGCCATGCACAGCTGCCGCAAAACATCTATATAACATTAAAAGGCTTCTGCGTGAGTTGGCGCTTCGTTCTTAGTGGTTGTATCTTTTTAACCATCGAAAATGAGAAAGATCGAGAGGAAATTGCACAGTGAAGAGCACAATATTGTTTGCCGCTGACGTGCAAAAGTGACGGTGCCCGATAAGATACTGCGAACTACCGGCTCATTGCCGCCATTAGTACGGTAAAAGTTAAACTGCCATTTGAGCCACCAGATGGCACTGAATTCCGGAAAGGGTCTATTGTAGAGTCTGAACTTGAACTGGAACAGTGCCTTTTGTCGTAGCGTAGAAGTACAAGAACCTTTTCTCCTGAACGAACCCCTGAGGAGATGAAGAGCGTACGCCGTTTCCTCAACAGTCTGAGATTTGAAACGAAACAGGAGTGGCCTTTATACTCAAGATCACTGACTGACTATATACCGAACCTATTTGTAGATTATCATCTACAGATAAGAGGAGCCCCCGTTCCCCGGCAGAGCCTCAGCTTTGAGCATGCAGCCGAAAGCACCACCGAGGTCCGTGCACATGAGGTGGAGGCAAGGTGCCGAGTTCAGGCGGTACCCCGTCCTAACCCATTCAAGACTATAATGTGATAATCACTAATTTACAGTTTGGAACACCGGGAAAAGTAGAGCGCTAGGGGGGTTTGAAAGGCAAGCTTGCCGCATCTAAAACGACGATCGGTAGATGTAAGGTGTTAGTACCGTGGCAGGGTTGCCAGTGTGGAAAAGCAGGGCGTTGCTATCAATCTCCACTGAATGAGCTGGGTGCCGTTAGGGTATTAATGAACATGAATTGTTGAGTTACTAATACATGGCACTTCCAGAAAAGATTTTGTCTCTTTGTCAATGTTTTATTTATTTATTTTAGTTAAAGATACTGTCAACCTCTCTTGGGTTCATTGCAGGAGAGAGAATTCAAAATACATGAAAAATCAAACATCAGTGGTTCAATTACAAAACAAAACAAATCACTCGCGTGGTTACACATTCATTAAAAAAAGCACTGCAAATCGTACAAAATCATATGTAGCAGTTAACAATGAAAACATGCGCACGTGCAAAATCCCAGTACACAAGTTTCCAACAAGTGTCATTCAATGCTTATCTCAAAAATAACTAATTGTTCAAGTGCCCCAGACTGTTCATCAATTCTGCAAGGGAAGCCGAATTCACAATGTTCTGTAGGAGAAGGTTCCACTCTTCTAGAAAAAAGTAAACAATAAAATACGTTAATTCTGCTTTGAAATGATCGGATAATTTTGCCGTGGCCATTTCATAGTGAACGAGTTAGTCGAGGCATTTAATACCCGGTAGAAGCGATGTTAAAAAAAATGTGGTAGATCATGAAAATGTATTTTAATCTAGCACTCCTATGCCGATCAGAAAGCAATGCAAGTTCAAGTTGTTCCAACATAGCACTAACAGAGTCAGTTCGTTTGTATCTACTTAGTATGCAACGAGCTGCAAGTCTTTGTACCTTTTCCACCTTTTGAATGTGTTCTTCTTTTTTTATTTGGGTCCCATTTTACATTTGAATATTCTAGTACCGGTCTTATGACAGATTTATATACCAAGAGCTTAGCACTCGGAGATGCATGTTTAAAATTTATTTTCTGCAACCATCTAGATAGAGTAACGGAAGTTCGCTTGTTTTGGCTCGTGTCTCTCGAAAACCTCTGCTGCGCTGAAGTTGTCTTCCCACCTTACCCGCCCCGTTCTTGCGTCAAGATTCGGATACGTAACATGAACGAACGGGAAGAGGTGTGTGCAAAGTGGACCTGTGTGACTGCGCTTGTTTTGAAGACGTCTACTCAGCCGCATCCCACTGTTTTTTTTAATTGCTATTTTTAAGCAAGAAAACAATCAAAGTCAATTACACCTGTTTGTTGTAAGAACGGCTGGCTGGCTGTTAGTTGAGTAAAGTCAACAACAGCGTTTATGTACAAATATTTAGATTGCGAGTGTCCGGTATCATCCGTTCATTTCTAAGCCTCGATCCTTCCTCAGGTGCATTCGTTGTTTTGGGATCCCGCCTCTGCTTCCTCTTTGCCGGGATGCCCGCTTCCATATAAATAAATTCAACACATTCTGCCCGAAAAAAGAACAAAAGGTTTATGTGCCGTTGTAGTCAACTTGAAAGTTAAAGGATAATACTGTCGTTTTCCCCCAGTTTGACATCTCTGTTTTCCAAAAATACGCGTCGGAAGCCTGGCGATTTTTTTTTGTCGTTTAGGTCGTTCCGTGCTATGTCATATCCGCCATTTGCGCAGCATCCAGGGACGATTTTTTCTGATAAGGATAGATAACTGGGCAAGTTGGTAAGAGTTCATGTTGAAAAACAGCGCGACTGGGACCAGGACAAAATACGAAGAAAACACAAGACAGCGCTTGTCTTGTGTTCTCTTCGTATTTTGTCCTGGTCCCAATCGCGCTGTTTTTCAACATAATTTTTTTCTCTTGTGTGATCTATTCTTCGTGTCATCAAGCTTTGCGAAGGCAAGACTAAAAGAAGTAGTCTTCTTTTATCCTCGCAAATTCACCGAGACAAAATTTTCTGTGGCGGTTTGTGCGAGTATATTTGGGCCAGACTAAAACCAGTACGCCTCTGCAACGTCATGAACATTCCAACCCGATATCATTTCATGACCACTTTAACCTCTCGATGATTTCGTTAAAAGTAAGCTGAAGAGGTTCTTGACAAAAAAAGAGTTAGACGTGAATGCTCAAGTATTTTATTCTGTGAAGTTTAATGTCACGTTCGTTTTTTTTCCGAACATGTAATACCCAAATCACACGGCAGCGTAAAGGTACCTTTAGCCCAGGTACCTGTCGTAAAGGGAGCTGGAGAACGTGATCACACGGCGCATAAAGGTCCCTTTCGCTAAGGAAGGTCCTGTGTTAAACGGAGCTCGCCGAGCTCCTTTACAGCTACAGGGAGTAGCCTCGGACCCAAAAACTCAAAATAAAAATCACAGATATATAAATATATCTTGTTTAATGCATTATAACAAATTGAATATATATAAGTAGCGAATTACGAAATGATTGTGGACACAAATGCGATGGAATAATACATTAACGAGGAACGCATACTCCAGCTAGCAGGTAGCAGCGGCGGCACGTGGCAAAGAATGTCTTCTACGAACCCGAACGCGATGGACCACTGCGAGCTCTTGTTCGAGGTTCCAGACGAGTCGTCCGACTCTCCCGCCCAGGACCTTTTATCCTCGTCGTCACCCATTCCTTTCGATAGCGTCACTGGCATGTAGAGTTGTTGAAATGGTAAATAATGGTCAGAAAGGCGGCAGAGACAGGAGCCAAGCAATGGCGACCATCACTGTTCTCCACCTTTATTTCCTCTTCTTTTTCCCCCAATCTATCAACAAACTCCCACCACTACACTACAAAAACTGCGCGTGAAACCGATTTCGAGGAATAATTGTTTATCACGTGCTCCTCTCGCGGTTTAGCAGGAATGCAATCGACATCAACTTAAAGTGCTCCGTTTATTTATCGTGTGATCAAGAACGCCATTTACGACAGGTACCTTCAGCTAAGGGACCTAAGCTAAAGGTACCTTTACGCTGCCGTGTGAATGGGGTATTACTCTCCGACCAGTCGCTACGTCATACCCAGTTCTTTTGACCGCCAAGCGCGTGTCACTCGTGTGGGCAGCGCGTGCAATTGCAAGCTTGCCAGGTATATTCCCCCGGCACTGACGCCAGTCATAAAGTCTTTTCTGACCTTTCTTTTTTTTTTCAAAATACAAAGAGTGCGCGTGCATAGCCTTGGTAGGCGCTGACGATGCGAAAGACCGTTCTTCATGGGTTGCGTGACGTCATATCCTTCCTCCTTTCTGGTGGCCAAACCTGTTATACTTCGTTTCAACTTATGTGCGAGCGAAGGCAAAGCTGAACGCGAGCACGAAAGCTCCGTGCCTTCAGGCTTTGCTCGAGCGCGCAAGAGGCGGCTGTCACGCGCTTAGCTTTGGCTTCGCTCGCAGATAAATTGAAACGAAGTATATGAAGCTGTGCTCGCTCATTTCCGCTGCTCGCGACGCCACTGCTCGTAGAATATGCACAGTAAAGGCTACGCTCGAGGAAGTCGGCCCAGAAAGGGAGGACCAAATTACGTCAGTGCAACCGATGTATCAGTGCCACTCTCCGGGAAAGAGGGGCTCAGTACTTTCAAATGATTTCTGTATGCTGTCAAAGTGAAAATAATTTCGGCATTCGTGATCGGGAGGCCAGATAAACATGATTTCAGTGTTGTTGTTGTTGTTGTTGTTGTTGTTGTTGTTGTTGTTGTTTTGTTCTTTTTTTTTTTAATTCAGGACCGTTTTAGTTTTTTTTCTTAAGTTGTCGACCTGTCTTGTTCTTTTTTTGGTACGGCTTTCTCGAGATAATCAAAGAAGGTTATTACCTGCGTGCGAAATGCGGTTGCTTTTTTTTCGGAAAAATTCAATGTAAGCGTCGTTGAAGGGGCGAATGCCTTGGTTGTCCGTCACGTTGGATGATGTTTCGTTCATGTTTTTCGTCGACCGCTGGTACAGTTGGTTTGGCACGCAAGCTGTTGCGACCTTTCGTTGAGTCCAGTCAGTTCTCACCGTTTTGTTAAGCTCCCTCCCAGGTTTTGGCACCATGTGGTGCAAACTACTGGCTGATCTTTAGTTGAACAAGATCAACAACAGCGTTTATGTACAGATATTTACTTTGTGTCCGGCATCGTTCGTTAATGGTCAGGCCATCTTCTTTCACGTGAACTGTTTGGTCACATGATCCCACGTCTGCTTGCTCTTTGTCGGGGCATTCACTTTCATATAAATAAGTCTCAACACTGTTAACCGAGTTCCTTGAACCGTTTTTCTTCCTTCCACACTAGAGTCACTGAATAGGTTTTCCAGAGTACCAAAACTCGGACGCTCCGCACCGTGGCGCTCAAATTCATCCATATTCGTGTCGCCATTTTGGATCCTTGCATAGTACACTCTTCAATAACTGTACGCATACCGTGTCACTGGCATTGCCGAAAATACTTTCAGGAAAGTGTCTGGCACTGTGGATAGCCGCCTTGAATCATTTGCGACATCATTTGGATTGCAGATTAGCTGGACTCTTCTAATCATTACTCCGTGGTAAAAACACTCAGGTTCTTTTTGCGCTGTTCCCACCAATCACCAATTACTAGTCATACCTCACTGGTAAAATATCTCATTTTGAGGATGAGTCACGCATCACTGTCTAAACATCCATCAATACCAATAATTCACTTGATGAGAGTGGTCTGTGCCGTATTTCCATTGAAGTGGCGAACTTTATCGCTTAGAGTTTAGCCGCTTATTTCTGTAATCACATTAAGCCGCTGGAATCTTTTGTTTACGCTTTTTGAGCATTCAAAAGACTGTCGTATAAAGGCAGAAGCATTTCATCGATTTATTTACAGCTGCATACAAGATGTTCACGAATGGACAGGAACAAGATAGATTGAAACAAAGTATCAAGCCCTTATGAGAGCTTGACAATTGCTTTGCTGGCCAGATGAAGCTTGCAGCAAAGTTGAGCAATGATTTCCCAATGACGATTCTCAAGGCAGTTGGCCGTCGACGCTATCTCTGTAAATGGTTAATGCAGACAAATGGAACTGACGGTGCGTAACGAGAATGGCTTGATATGAAATTAATGACTCTCTACACCGCAAACACTAAAGATATTTGTCTCATCATTCATTCTACCTGAGCATCAAGATAAGCAAATGACATACCTATCTAAAACCGTGCTGTCAAGGCTGCATTCGTCTTTTTGTACCACAAAAGAGAAAAATAACTATGTAATAAAAAAATTTTAAAAGCTCAAATGACAACCGCCTTAGTGCCCATTCACACAAGACTGGTTGCTTAAATTGCGTAAAGCACATGCAATATATTTCTTGTTCAGAAACGGCCGTTCTTCCAAGCATTCTTCGTGCCGAACCAAGCTCAGTCGAAGCAGCCTGACCGGCTGCGAGTCGATGAGCAATACGCAAATAAGACCAGTGAAATACACACACCTCACAAACCTTGCTTTTTACGGTGGGATTGGAATTCTTTCGTTTTATGATGGCAAGCCAAACACTCCTCCACTTCACATTAGCGTTCTTGCCCGACGCAAGAATCAAAGAAAGAATAAAAACACTTAGGCACAAGGACAGACAGCACAGTTCTTTCAACTAGCAAGAAACATGATGTCTCCTTCCATACGCGTACTATTTTCCTCCCAACTTTTTGAACTAAAGAAGAAGATGCATGAAAAAACAAATATATATACACCCGGAAAAAAGACAAAAATGCCCAAATAAACTAGAAGATAAAGAAAATGGAAATAAGAAAGAAAACATCATTTACAAATTAAGATAGATGAGCCCTTTGACTAATTCAGCTCTGGCTTTAGGTAGTTCTAGGGTGCCTTCATGTGCGCTTTGCTTAGGGTGGAGACATGTGGCCATTTTGTCCCACACTTTTATTTTCATTTTTTCTTCAGAAGCGCGTGAAAGAGCGTGTCCCGGCACGCGTTTGTCGCGCTGACTGTGCTATGGCGACATTCTTTGTATTTTCCCCGTGAGCGCGTGCTGTCGGCATCGGGTACTACAAAGGGTTGCATCACCCTACTCTGTTTCACCTTATGATGTACCGCAGGAAATGCTACAAGCATGAGCTCCTTGCTCTAGGGCACATCTCGGCTGCACAAGCTCTCGCGCATTAAGGGCAACTGCCAACGCTACGATCTCGCTCTTCTAGCTTTCGCTGCGGTACAACATAAGGTGAAACGGAGTATAGGTAGTTCATCTCAAATCTGTATACAACCCAAGAGAAGGAGCAGCGATGTTGTGTTCCTCACCGGCTATCCTGTTTGCTTCAATAATCTCTCGGTCGAGCTTATTCTTGTGTCTTCCTTTTATGCTGGTGTCGTGGAACCGAGCTTCACAGTTTGTGCAGAGGCGTTTATGCACAACTCCATCCCTTTTTCGTGCAGTGACCTATACATTGGTCAGACAGGGTGTGCCTGAACACCCGCTCACTAGAGCACGTCCTCGAAGTTTCCCGTGCTTCAAGCGACTCTTTTCATCCAATAGACCGATCTCACCAACCGTTACACGCATGCGTGACGCCGTCATAACTGTAGTTCGTAGGAGACAGACGCCAGTTGACGAGACAGCTCATGCCGCCTCGTGCTCTGCTCGCGCAGACCTCCAGCAGGGTTGTCGCGCGTGCAGAAAGACTACAGCTCCTGCGATGCATGGCGGCAGCGGTGGCGTACTCAAACTAGCTGGTGAGGTCGGTCTATTGTTGTGCGTAAACGCCTTCACTCGCGCCCGACTCGGAGCGCGGCTAAGCGCCATCCAGCCCCTTATAGCAGATATCAGGGACTCTGACAGAGTATTCGGTGACACTATTCCTCACAAGTCTTATCATTCACCGCTTTTACTGTCATAAAAAGTAGCAAAGCAGCGCCGCTATTAAAAAGTGCTTTTCTTGTGGATCTGTGGGGTTGTACAAAGTTACATTGTTTAGTAACGCGTACACGTTTGGTCGTAAGCTATAAAGAAACCTTAATTTAAAAAAAAATTAAATGAATATGTCCATTGTTTTGGTTACGCAGGCGCGTTCGAATTAAATGTAAGAGCATATAAGATGGTAACAACACTTATACACTGCCACTTACGATATATCTAGTTTTTTGTCAGTTCTGGAATGTTTATTAAGCATAAAATAATATTTTATTGTCAGTATAGAGGGGCCTTTGTGTTCTGAAGGACGTTTCTCTCTTTTTTTATTGTTTGATATGAAGCGTGATATCTCACACGACAAGAAACAAAAGAAACCAAACGCGGGCTTTCCAGTTTCTTTTTTTTTTTCATCCCTCGTGGAGTAATTTTGCAACAGCTATT
This sequence comes from Ixodes ricinus, assembly GCA_037355805.1. Classification (NCBI taxonomy): domain Eukaryota; kingdom Metazoa; phylum Arthropoda; class Arachnida; order Ixodida; family Ixodidae; genus Ixodes; species Ixodes ricinus. Next base: position 168,229 of record JAZHYW010009478.1, read on the forward strand.
CGACTAAGGCGAAACAGTCTATGCAATGAGAATTAAAAAATTGCTCTCCCACGGCAGAAACACGATTCGCCACGTGCGCCGAGTACGATTATACGTGAGGTCAAACCACTTCTTGAGATTTCTCAGTCACGTCTATGCATCACAAAACATTTCGCTTTTTAATTTTGTTACCAAGGCGGCTTTTAGCCGCATTCCGTTGTTGGAGGCTGTCGCCAACCACCTCTAGGCTTATCATGTGTGTCCCTTTGATTTGTGCCTGACGTTTTGAAACTCTTGAAGGACCCACACTGTGTCGGCATTTCGGGGAAAATTTCTTCAACCAGTGCCTATCGTCAGCATCCAATATAGAACTTTACTGTAATAGCTGACAGGATAAGAGTGACTACCAGTGACTATAGACAGTACCTCTTTAACACTCATCGTTCCAAATAAGGACACTCTACACTATTAATACTTCGGACAGTCCCCGAAGGCACACCTTCGTCCCTGACGCTCATGGCCTTACCCAGAAATAGACCGAGGCTGGTATTGCGTGATCGGGAGTCGGAAACTCGCAAGGAGCGTCCCCAAGCACTCATGATTGATTCTCGTTCTTTGTTATCGCTCCTTTAATTTAGGAGGTACTTTCTCGTTTGTTTTTTTGTATTTCCGATTTTCGCTTCTAATTAGAATGAATAAACGAACGAATGCAATCAGCGCACCGTCTCGCTTCATCGGATGAAAGCGAATGAAGGTAAACAAACGTGGCAAGAGAGACGAACCGAGACGAGGAGCGGCAAAGAGGATTATCACGACGCTGCTTTTTTGGATTGCGTATTCTGCCAACAGGCTGAGCACGTAATGAAAGGACTCCGAAGAATAATTAAAATTACCATGGGGAATGAGAAAGGGCGATGGCAGGAAGTTCAGCTTTTACGGCCGAGAGCAAAGCCGAGATCACAGTTTTGTCTCGCCAGGGGGGAAACCGTTTTGTCTTCAAGTTACATGAAATCTTTAATAAAATGTAGGCGAATTATTTATGTGTAGTGCAAAATTACGCAATATCAATTCGAACTGTATTAAGTATCGATCATCTTGTTGCTCTGAACCTGGTTTTTCCGAGCCTTTTATTAAAGCAATGTTTAAGGAACGTGGCTTCAATAAAACGACCTTGTACTGAAAGTAAAATAAAATTTATGCGTTTGGTTCCGCTATACATCCTGTAAACTAACACTTTTAAGGCTCTTGAGACGGCCCACAAAAAATTGGTTTCTCAACGTATTGCACTACAATTTACTAGAAAGCTGAAAGTAGGTGGTACAATTTTACAGTAAAAAAAATAAAGAATGAACTTACCTCGTGAAAAGAACAGAAACCTGTTCTGGACAATCAACGCCGCCAATTCGCAGATGATACACCGATAGAGAAAAGCGTAATGTATAAAACGTCGCTGTGCAGTATGATGCTCAAGTTCTTGTCAGCGCTCCTAGCACATTGCTACAGTTGTGCAGGAAAGGAAAGGAGAATTTTTTTAATCGTGGGACGAGACATGTGAATTGTTTTGTCCACTGCCGTCTGGGCGTTGTGAGCTGAATTCCACTGTCCTATGGTAAGGCTTATGTGAACTAAACGACAGGTTGCATTAATGACAGCCCGAGGGACAACCGCAACTCTGTTCGTTCTACTCCGTCTTGCCACTTAGCAGCCAAGCAGGTGTGGGTGCACTCCAGTGTTCGAAGATGCAAATTGTTTAGGATGATTTAAAGAGCAGAGAGTGCTGGAGGTCTCGGAGGCTTCAAAACGTCAGGTGATGGCCGCTTAGGCAACCGTCACTTCCTTCGACAAGTGCTGGGGAAGCATTGTCATCGGAGACAGTGCCAAGCGTACGTTAGTGTTTTTTATTATGGTTTTTAGATTGTTTTTTTTTGGAAAAAGGGGGAAGGGCTGTATTGTACGGCTCATGTACAGCCGGAGAAGGGGCTATTCTTTTGTTTTTTCTAAAGTCCTATTAAACTTCCAGCGGTGAGTAAGCGCTTGTCTGTCGTACGTGTCCTCTTTTTTGTCCTAGTTTTTTGTGCGCTTTTTTATTTCAACGTGTAGAGAGAAGTGCTGCTGACATGCGGCGTACGCCGCGTCCAGGGAGCCCCGGCCGATTCGGGTTCTTTTGCGGGATCATCTGCTATCATTGCCCGATTCGGCCGGCGCTCCCTCGATGAGGCGTAGGCCATAGCCGGCTTCACTTCTCTCTACGCGTGCATTGTCTGCGAAGTGGCCGTAAACATTGCCCAAAACAAGATGTTGTTGTTGTTGTTTTTTCTGTCGTTTTTTTTAACGATGTAAGATTTTTGTTTCTTTTACTGCAATTTTTCATTGCAAGCTTTCACATCTTTTGTAAATTGCAGCGCGATACCTTGAGAAACCGATTTTTGAGGGCCGTCCAAAGTGCCTTAAAAGCGTTAGTTTACAAACTGTAGTTGGAGAATATATTGTCGACGGCAACTAACAACGAAATATGCCTGTTCAGATTGAAAACTCTTTTTCTTTTGTAATAGCGTTATTGGAGCCGTGCAACAATACTGAATCGGAGTGTTTTTCACTTTACAAATGCTGACTGATACTAGGTAGGGCACAAAGTATCCTCGCACACAGCACCACTGACCAAGAAGTTTCTCAGGCGCGGTGTAAAACCTACTTTTTCTAGCAGTATTTCCTTCGTAACAGTTGATGACGTAGTCACGGGCATCGCAATGTTGACATGGTTACGGTAATTAAAGTGTGGTAAAAATATTTATATCTGACTCCTAGATTGAACTCAAGCATTGCGTTAAAACTGGATATGCGACCTTGACAGTTAATGCCTCGACGAGCATTTGGTGGTGATTCTAGCCCAGCCACAGCTATTAGGGTAATAGCCAAACCATAACAATGTCTGGAATTCGGCACGTATAATGTGTTTCGCCACACCACAGCGTGTGGTTATAATGAACACTGGCGACATAATATTAGTACCCGATCACGTGGCTGCTTCTGACTGCAAGGCTGCGAATTTAGGGTGTAATGCTGCTTGGTTTTTATATATATATATATTTCTTGAAATCTCCATTACATGTACTAAAACGGTAGCATGTGTTTCTTAAGCTATGAACGACAAGAATTATGTCTACGCTGTTTTTTTATGAAGCTACAAAACGTTGTTGAAGCGCCCCTTGAAGTGTAATTCAACTTTCGCTTAAGAATTAATAGATTGATTGAACATTTTCTTTTAAACCGGTTTTCTTTACGATAACCAAACGAATTTTGAGCAGATAAAAAAAATGTACGCCTTGATGCCTAGTTGTTAGGCAGGCTAGTTCAGTAGAAGAAAGAGTAAAAAGAAGCCGAAAGAAAAATGTGGGGTGGAAGAACACAAGATAGATCAACTTCAGCTTTGAATGAAACCCATTAACAAGACATAACGAAAGGACCAGGTGTTTGGTAATTTATTGGGAAGCTTTTTACTCTATGAGGTGAGAACGGGAATGTTAAAGACAAAGTAATATATGGCTATATTTCGAGAGATACACGCATATTTGCCGTATGCCATTGCAATAGCATGACGCTAGAACATGTGCGTTTCAAAGTGCACGGAGCTTCCTCCTGCCGTCCCTGAAGGGATTATGATTTTGCGGGAGCACTGGGATTTGCTGGCGATGACGGATGAACGGAGGAACAAGAGATAGCAGTCACAAAAACAAGGTGAGTTGATTGGTGGAGAAGTTCGTAGGAAACGTGATAGTACACAAAAATTGCAGGGATGCGGAATTTAAAACAAACTTTAAAGGGGAGTGCATTAAATGTTTCTAGAACAAAACCAGGTGGCGCAAGCTACCGCGCGATACAAGGGGAATAGCCACTACCATCCACTCATTCATCGTCCTACGATAGAAGACACGCTTGCAGGAAGTTCTCTGGTCGTCTTCACAGTGTTTCGCATGAAAAACAGAGAGGAATGAAGAGCACATAGCTGAACAGAAGCGGCGGCCCACCGGGGCTCAACGTGTTCGAAGTGCTAATCCGAGACGCTGGAAAAGGGACAACAGCGTTTAGCCAGGGGCTGAGAACGCAAGGTATGGTTGCTCTGCTACGACCAAGGTCTGAGTGATGGGGCGAGGTTCGCTTCACTTTATTCAACGAAAAATGGCCCTCTTAAAAAAAACATCGAAATGCTTTATTTTTTTCACGGGCATCACAAAGTTGTAAATGATCAATGCAAGAAGTACTATATGCTGTACGTTGTTGGGATTGTAGAAGTGATTTGATTCAAGGCCAGCCGATATCAAAGCCAGCAAGAGTGGGATTGTAGCTCGTGGTCTTTGAATGTGCAGCGCGAAATTTTACTTTAAATGCAGGCGAACGGTGGATAGCGATCTCTCTTCTGAAGTATGAGGATTGAACAGACTTGTACGTAATTCATTACGATGTGAAAGAAATTAATTGTAATTCGTTACATTTATCAGTAATTTCGTGAGGAAATATTTACATATTTTACGAAGTAATTTTAAAGTAATGTACTTATTTACTTAGGTAAGAGAATGATTGTAATCAATTACATTTTTGTTCTTATTCACAGAAAAAAATTGACAATTTTAAGAACCAAACAAAAATCATAAAAAAAACATTATATTTAAGATGAGCTATATTGGAATCATAATGTAACTTGCACTTAAAAAACGCAGGGCCTAGCAGTCTTTAGACGCTGAAAGGTGCACGTTAAAGACCCCAGACTAGCGGTTGTACTGCACTGGCTAAATTTCTCATCTACAGCGAGTGACTTGTCGCAACTTTGAAATGGCTGACCAACTGCACACTGTCTAAATATCCACGCAACCCCTATTATTATTATTATTATTATTAGGATGATCCTTTTCTCACATCGCCTAACACCTTTATTATTTTCTTTTTTTTTGGGGGGGGGGGTTCGGTTGCTTGCATTCTGCAGCATTCTTGTCCAGCAACCAGACTTGTGCTCGTTACTTGAAAAAATGTAATGGATTACAATTACAAATTACCGAGCCTCAAAATGTAATGGATTACCGTTACAAATTACTTTCGCTGAAAAGTAACGGATTACTTTACTCGTTACGTTACAAATTACTTTCACGTTACTTTTTCCGTACACTTATCCAGAAAACAATAGAAACAAGTTTGATATTTTTCAAAAATGTTCTGCAACACTACTTTTCATTTTTCATACGCCCGTGTTATGGTAGTCCTTGTAAAAATAAAATATTGTATTTAAGAGAAAGAGTGTAGGTGCACTCCGTTCACCTGTAAGCTGACAAGGCACCGAAAGCTGCAACCACACCTGCCATCCCGCTAGCTTACGGCCTCCGGAAATGATCCCTGGAATTGTGCAGACAAAGCTAGCGGTGCGCATGCTCAGTAGCAGCGTCTCCCTCCGCTACGAGATTCAGAGCCAAAGAAGCGACCTACGAAAGCTCCCTTTTGACTTGGGTGTTTCGCGTGTCATTCACAAGAAAATAAAAACTTGGTTCTAACGTTACAATATATAGCCATTGCAGAATGCAGGTGTCCAAGCTTACCTTGACGTGTTTCCGTAGATTAGAGTTTGTTGTTCTTGTTGATGACAATGTGTGTGTTTTTTTTAAAGGAAAGTATGCACTGAAACTCAAGGTTTTCGTTTTTCTTGATGCCCTGAATTATGAACATCTCATTAAGAGATGGCCATGGAGACGACGGACACTTCATAACCTAAAATTCGACTAGTCAAAGACGAAGTGGCGGTTCCGGGTTATCAATCGTTTATCGGTTCTCACTTTCATACCAATATTCGTGGAGGCCAGGGGGGGGGGGGGAGGGCATGGAGAACAAGGGAAGCGGTGGCCATCGGTCTCACAAAACAATAGAGGATCACACCACTTTTACGCGTTCTCTCTCTATGTCAGCACTCCTTAGATGGCCTAACCGCCCCCCCCCCGCTTTTCGCGCACAGACACACAAACACACACACGCACACACTTGTCTGGGCATGGTGGACTCGACCACCATGCCCAGGCAAGTAAACCAAAAGAAGTAGCGACCGTAACCTCAAAGGCAATGCTCTTAGCCTCACGACCGGGCGCTTTTCAGCCGTGCCTCAAGAGCGTGCTAGAATACAGTAGCGCGCATCAAAGACAAAGAGAATTCGACCCCCTCACGCGAGGCTACATCGTCTGTTACACGAGTTATAAACCCGCAAATTGAGGGGCTACGGACCCGCGTTTGATGTCTGTACAGGTGGCTGGAGACGTCGAAGAAGGTGAAAAGGATGAAACGGTGTAAAAGACAAATACAAATAAACACGAAGAGCTTTCTTCTGCCCGGGAGAAAAAGAAAAACACGATGGAAGGCGACGGAGAGCCTACTCGGCCCTCTCTTGCTTGATCTTTTGTCTTTCGTATATTTGTACATGCCTTCCCCGTTTTTCTAATGTTTCTATAAACCGGTCATACCAAAAAATCGTGTTTTCTTTTCGGCTATTCTATTTTTTCTTATGTTTTCTATTTTGTTGAACTTGCTCTCTTTATGCTGCTGAATGTTTTGCTCGTAATGCTCCAGTTAGTGCATTGTGCTCAAATATTTTTTTTAAAGTAACGAGAAATTAAAGTAATCCGTTACCAATATTTTGTAACAGAATGACATTACAAATTACTTCAGAAAAAAAAGTAATGTGGCCATTACAAAATTACTTGAAAAAGTAACAGATTACTAGTAATCTGTTACTTGTAACGGATTACTTTTTAAGTCGGCTCGCAACTAACGGGGAAACACACTGATATAAAAAATCAAAATCTCGGTGCAAGCAATATTAGGCATACTCCCAAAATCAATGCGTTTACTTCTAACAACAACAAAAAAATCTGTCGAATTGCACGCGATTTGGTAAAGCGGATCAGTGCGCGCCTGTTCTTTTTGTCCCTTCCCTCTTTCTCTGCTTTGGAATACGCGGAAAAGAGGACACCAAACTATTGCGTGCCTTCCAAAAGCTCGATAGAATTAACAATGCCCTCTTCGGTTGTAGTGACTACGACAGTTAATATAACATCACAACAGGAGCGGACGGCTCCCTGTCCCGCTGAAATAAAATTCGACAAGGAAATTGACTGAAAGGGATGTGACAGTAACTAGCACGCTTCTCAAAATATATTAGAGCACCTCTCATGTTTTGGAACTACGAATATTTATTTGATTGCGCGCTGTTTTTCACCTCATCTTCTAAAAGCTGCAGGTTGTCCACATCCCTGTAATCCTTTTCGCGCAATAGCTTTTTGTGACCTAGTTGAAAACAGTAATGCTTTTATTATTGGGTTTCTAGAATATTGTCGGCAGAATTCGTATTCTGACGATGAACATATTGGGTGGTTCTTAGACTCCTTAAACCACGTAATAAAATTAAACAACTCATTTCAGCTTCTTTTTATTTTTTGTAACAGTGCTTAGTGGTAAATTCCCGACTTCACTGTCGTTGGCTGTCGCAATGAAGGGACGCTGCGCTGCCGTTTCCTCACCTGACATTTAGCTTAAAACGCTGAGCTGTGGTACGGCCGACCCGTGCTATATGCGTTTTGGACTGCACATTGGCATTCTAATACTTGTTTACCCTAGGACGTAAATTTGATGTAACGCCGCGAAAGTAACAGGTTACTTTTTGAACAAATGCTCACTTCGTTTTATGGAAGAGTCATTGCAGCAGTAATTAGTTACAATTGCCTCGTGTAATTCTAACCGTAATTCCTCACTTTTTGTTATTTTTTTTTATGTAATGTTTACAATTTTGGGACCAACGATTCGTACAAAAACCTGCACGAGACGGAACGAGACCCGCAAGGGTGCTTCGCCGCAATAACGCTGACATTGAGAAAAAGCCGACCCGTCGGGCAGGGTTCGCGGAATGGATCAGTTTTCCGCTGACATCAGATCTCGTGTAATGAGGTAGGGAAGTTTGCAGTGTGCCGTCGGAATTCAGTAGACGACCGGGTTTAAACAAAGGAAGTATTTCTGGTGAGGACACTTGGGACGATTCTGCTATTATGAGGAAGTTCAGATGTCACAAGTCAATCAAGCGACTGCCGTCGACAGTGTGCTGCACGAACGGAATGGCACTTCTCACCCACCAAATTACCGAATTGCGAGAAAAAGAATAAAAAGAGAAACGAACGCAAGAGAGGAAACTTAGCAAGGGTGTCGAGAACCTTGCGTCACAACTTCGCCAATTGTGAACTGAAGTTTCAGTTTTAGTTTCAGTGTTGTTGTTTGTTTTCGACGGAGGGTGGGGAGGGAATCTTGGAAAGGTCCTTGGTGCTCAGGGCAAAACCAGTCATCTGAGGGGGCACCAAGGTCAAAGAAAATTTAAACGGAAAGGAAAAGGCAGTCTCGAGCAAAGTCCATGCGTTGCGTGGAGACTAATTGACACCGCACTACAAAGTTGCCCAACTGTTTTCTTAAATTGACAGCCTCTTAAGAGAACACGTTTTAGCACAGAATTAGCTATAGGGCTGGGAATCAACAGAAAAGCGACACGGCTGACCGACAAACAGGCAACGTGACCTCATAACATGACGTGACTCTGTGACGTGAGATCCCAAGACGTCAAAGTCATGCGTCATCGTTACGTCATGGGACAACACAAAGTCACTTGACGTCATCACAAAGTCCCTTGACGTCACAGTGTTACGTGAAGTCACACGGACAGCGTGTGCTCAGCTCATGCGAAACACATTTTTTTGCGTTTCCGAGTTTATCCGATCATGTTTTGCGTCTCCGAGTCAAAACATGCTCGAAGGGCGATGCAACAATTTTTGTACTTTGCGCAAATACCGCTTACAACGAATCTCTGATGTTAATGACCCACGAAACACGCATTCGTTTTTCACCACACGGAATAGAAATCGCAGAAAAAAATTTATGCTTTAAGAGGAAGGAAACTAGTTCACAAGATGTCTATTTTAGAAACGTAAGCGCAAAAAACCTTGAGAAATTTGAACAACAAGTGAACTCTGAGGATTGGGGAGTGGTTCTGTCTAATGTGTCAGCTGATGAAGCCTTTAACGTTTTTTTAGAAAAATTTAGTATATTATATGATCGTTGCTTTCCATATCAATTGCATAAAGTTCACCACAAATCTCGCAAACCTTGGGTCACGTCTGAAGTATTAAACATGATTAAAAAGAAAAATGTTCTTTATCATAAATTTGTACTTAGCAAAGATGTTGCCATTTTGTCTGCCTTCCGAAAACAACGGAACGCGGTAACTAAAGCCCTAAGACGAGCTAAACACGCATACTTCAACAATTTGTTTAATGGGGATATGCGGTCAGATGTGGTCTGGAAGAAGTTGAATAGTTTAATGAAAAATGGATTGCATGTAGATCAGATAACAACACTTAAAATTGATGGTATTAACATAAGTGGTGTGGCTTTAGCAGAAAAATTTAATGAATACTTTGTTGAACTTCTTCATAGTACACATAGTGAGCATGCTTCCAAATACATGATCAGCGTACATGACAGTTTGTTTCTTCATCCAACTGATGAAGATGAAGTATTTTCAGTTTTTCAAGACTTAAAAAATAGCAGGAGCAGTGATTTTTATCACCTTCAAATTAAACCTATTAAGCATGTACTACGGTCTATTGTTCCGTGTTTGACACATATTTTTAATTTAGCGTTGCAAACGGGGGTTTTTCCTAAGAAAATGCAGGTGGCAAAAGTTTCAGTTCTACATAAAGCTGGGGATAAAAATAACTTAGGAAATTATAGGCCTATTTCCGTATTACCAATATTTTCGAAAGGTCTAGAAAAAATTTTACATAAACGATTATACTGTTTTTGTGACAAATTTTCAATCCTGACACCCTGTCAGTATGGGTTCAGAAAAGGTCGCTCTACTGAACTGGCGCTGTTAAAGCAAAAATAATTAATTTTAAATAATATTGAAAATAAACTGGTTACACTCGGAGTGTTTATAGATTTTTCGAAAGCATTCGATCGCCTCAATCACGTAACGTTATTTCAAAAGTTATACATGCTAGGTGTTCGCGGTGTCGCTCTTGAGATGATTAAAAGTTACTTTGAAAACCGCTATCAGTGTGTAGAAATCAATAAAAATAGATCAGATCTTAGGAAATTAACAGCAGGCGTGCCTCAAGGCAGTATACTGGGGCCACTTCTTTTTGATTTGTATATCAATGATATAGTAAATATTGATGATACTGTTAGTTACATCATATATGCAGATGACACCTCTCTCTTTTTCTCAGGGAACGACGCTGACCAAATTATACATAAGGCAAACCAATATCTTGATAAACTAAATGCTTGGACGATATTAAATTCTTTAAAAATAAATGTAAATAAAACTAAAGCCGTTCTGTTCAGATCACGTAATACAAAATGTACCTATATGACTATCCCTTCACTTGGTGGAAATGAAATAGATATAGTAGTAAATGTAAAAGTACTAGGAATAATATTTAATGAATACCTGTGTTGGGACGAAACTGTGCAACAGATAAGTAATAAGCTGTCTAAAGTTGTTGGGGTTATATATAGATACCGTAATATGATTCCCATCTCTGTTATGCTACTTATATACAAGTCCCTTTTTTACACATACTACAACTATTGCTTCTTAGTATGGGGTAACACGACTGCTACAAATCTTAAACTAATACATAATCTTCAAAAAAAAAGCAATTCGAGGTTTATGTCATGCAGCATACGATAGTCATACCAAGCCATTGTTTCATAAATTTAATATAGTACAAATTCCGAATCACTATAGTTATAAACTTGCACTTTCCTACAAAAGGTCTTTTAGACAGAACGAAAATATGTATCTATCAATTTCCCAACTTGAACTTAGACAAGCGAATTATCCAACTCGTAATGCTGAGATATGGATAGTGCCACATTCAAGAACTAACTATGGGAATCAGATGTTAAAATGTACCCTCCCCCATCTTCTGAATCGTTTTTATGAACTCGATGTTGATATCTTCAGTATGTCCGCCAAACAAATATGTTCACTTTTCGTCTAATAGTTACTCCCATGTAAAAAAAAAAAAAGTTTAGTATAACGATTGTATGTGTTTTGCGGGTGTTGTTATTTTTTTACATCCTTTTTCGTTTCTTTTTTTTTCTCTCCCTTTTTGTGTACATTCTTCTTTTTAGCAATATAGATGATGTTGTCTTTCCCATGCTATAATGAATATGACAAATAATAGTGTCTTTACGTTTATGTTTGTTCTTCCCTGGGCTGCTATGGGGGGCAGAGGCCAGTCAAGCAGCGTGTCAGTTGCTTTTTCTCTGCCTCCTTTCTCTGTTTCAGGGATCAATAAAGAATTTGAAAAAAGAATTTGAATTTGAATGACACAAATATAATTGTCGAATTGGCACTCCCAAACAGAAAAGAAAGTCCCTCAGAAATTAAAAAAATATTCTCTGCAATCCACTACTTCCCTCCCCCTTTTTCCCATTGCAGCCTCGAGCCATCCTTGTCATTAATGGACTTCAAATCAATAAATTATCTGCAAGAGCATCGTAAAAATAAAGGGGAAGGGGAGTTTTAAAAACATACTGTATTGTTAGGTTCCTCTGCTCCACATCTTCGGTACAGACCAGACAGCGTGATCCAGCAAAACTATTTACTTTGCAAAATCACTCCTGCCAGAAAGCGCGTTTTCGTGGTTCCAGACGCTCCCACCGTTCCTCACGACGCTGCACCAAGAAAGAATATATTTTGTTTCTGAATACATGAGTTACTCCGAACGCGAACCTTCTGCAGCGTGCATTTTGCACCACAAGATTTGACCATGTTAAACAGTTTACTTTTCTCGTGAAAAGTGATGTTCTCAACACAATACTCCATTTCACTTCAAGTGTGAAAGTAGCAGAAGCCACACGTGCGAGCTCCGGGCTTTTAGCGTCCTTGTCAAGCACGCGCGCTCGTGCAATGCAAGCACTGTTCAGGACCACACGCTCGGGCTTGTAGCGTAGGCTGCGTCTGGACTTAAAGGGGCCATGAAACAAAAATGTATTGACCTCATCTTAATTTTCTTATATTCAATAAAGCCCAAAGATGTTGTTTTCTAAGTTTTGCGGCCAAATATTGTGTCTGGAATTTACAAACCGCGTTTAAAAATCATAAGTTTCGGCGATTCTGAAACGACCATACGACACGGTGTGGGAACCAGAGGCAACAAAACGTCATCATAAGTGATATATAAAGCGGAACAGATATTAAACTTTATTTATTGTTCGCATAACAAATTGAAAATGATAAAAACAAATAATCATTTATTGACGCTCTTATATTATTTACACGATACAGCATCACGTGATTGCGATTGAGTTTCGGTTTCAAACGCATCCTAGTCTTCCGTCGCTTGGTAGCCATGGTAACAACCGGGTCACGGGTCTATTAGCGGCGAGATGTTTTGGTGGCGCCCTCCTATGGTTTCCTCTCGTGACGTCATTACCTTGCGAACAACAAGTTCGATGGTGTTTGGAATGAGCATGGTGGACGCTTGAAATCATTGCGCTTTCAAACTAACACTGCCAACACCGTCAAAATTAAAGTTCTTACATTCCTCTTATTTCCATCGATGAGAAATCCTTTGCTGAAATATCAGACGTCAGATCTCCTTCGTTGACTTGCCTGCGTGACGTCATTATGGCGCCGCTGTTGAGGCGATATCTGACGCTCTGTCTGTGGTCATTCAGTCCGGTCTACGTCGCCATCTTGCGCAGACAACAAAATTCCCTATTGGTTACTTATGATGACGTGTTTGTAGAACTGAGAGGGAAGCTCCCCGAGAAACCGAAATTATCTTTTTTGCGCCAATAAATGAATCCGGACGATCAAATGAATGAACGTGGGTTATGCAATAAAGGACAAAGATTCCAAATACACATATAGCTCTGAATTTCGGGAAAACGTTTCACGGCCCCTTTGAAGGGACCCTGCAAAGCGTTTCTGGCCATTTCTTAGTTTGCTCGTGTTCGCTTGAACTATACTCCGTTTCACCATATGTTGTACCGCAGCGAAGACTAGAAGCGCGAGCTCATAGCGTTGGCAGCTGCCCTTAATGCACGAGAGCTTGTGCCGCCGAGATGTGCGCCCTGCAGCCAGAAGCTCGCGCTTGTAGTCTTTCCTGCGGTACATCATAAGGTAATATAGAGTATAATGAGTGGGACTCTAGCAGCCTATTAAATATAAAATAAACAAGCAATCTGGTGTATTTTGAACATGATAGGTGAAAGAAGTTTAGAGTTTTGAGCACATTTCCTTTTGTTCATGACGTCCTTGGCCTGAACCAATGGAGAAGAAAAAACAACAAGAGCGTGCGACAACCATGCGCGATCTTCCCAAGTGTTGGAAATTAACATCCAGTTATGAAGATGTGAACGCCCCACCAATTTACAGGTGTTCCAAGCTAACATTTGTGTGAGACTCACGTACTTGAAATGATCGGAAGGTAACTTGCGCCTATTCAGCCACTCCTACCTCTAGAATTTTATGTCGTGACTATCCTACGCTCCAAACCAATGTCGTCACTGAACACTCGTGTTTGACACTGATTGGCACGCCTTTCAAAGCAGCATTTGGTTTTCTTCGTCGTTTTAAAGGGCCACTGAAAAGAAAAGAAATGTTTTTTTGAAGAGTCTGGTTGAAACGTTAGTGAAAAAAAAAAGAAATTTTACGCGAAAAAAAAAAAACTTGTAGCGCAATTTTGACGGAGCGAGACACGATTCAGTCGGTAGTCACCTCCTTTTCCACTTGTTTACTCTGTCGGCATTTCGGTCGCGGGGTAGAGAGGTGGATCAGCTTGGCCATCTTGCTGAGGCGAGGAGAGTGTATGACCATTTCGTTGAGGTGGAAAGAGTGCATGACCATTCCGTGACGTCATGAACTTTGCGCGCAGAGTTTAAAATAAATCTCGCGCTGTCAATATTGCTCTAAAAAATGTTTGCGCGTAAATTTCATTTTTTGACACGCGTGTCCCAACGAGACTGTAAAAAAAAAAAAACATTTGTTTTTTATTTTAGTGGTTTTTTAAGCTGAGAAGAAGTATAGCAAAACGTGATGTCAAAATTGTAATGTTATGCGGTATATATAGCAGTCCCGCGATGATATGCGGCATCCTAATAAAACAAATCTTTAGCCTAACGAGACAGTATTCTGCGATGTTTCGAGCTCGTGCAAATCGATGCCCAGCTGTGATTTAAATTAAAAATCTATTGTCTGTTCCTCGCGATATTTATATGTAATTAGAAGCTCATTGCACGCATCTCTATTTGAGAGATACAACATATTAGAGAAATACCAACCAAGTCCTAAACAGTTAGGAGCCCGACGTTTCAAAACCGATTCAGTTATTTCATCAGGGGCGACTATTTTTACGTGGAGAGCAGCAGTTTCTTTGCCATTTACGGTGTGTCGTTTACTTCACTCAGTTTTCCTTCAAGTGCTCCTAGTCCGTTGACATACGCCGATAGTTTTGTGCCTGTCGACCTATTTTGCCCGACCTATTGAAACGTCGAGTTTCTAACTGTTGAGTACTGGGTTGGTGAAGGTCTGTCTGTATTCTCAAATTTTGACCCAACCAGACCCCGTCTGGTTGGGTTCCGTTAAACGTGTTAAGTTTAAAACATGCATTTTTATATATTTAGTTTTGCACTAAGGTGTCGTGTATAGGATTATTTAGAAGAATGCCATTTATTATCTCTCTTTCTGCACATTTTGTGTATTTGCCTTGTGATCTATATTGTGAGCACAGAATCCTTTGAAACCAACCCCGCGACCCGGTGTTCCACACTGACAAACAGCGAACAGAAAAGCACGTTTCCGCATCCTCAACAGATGTATTTTCGAATATCAACCTCCCGTGTCGGTCTAAAGCGCTTATGTGAGCTTCACACAGTCAAAGTTATTGATGTCAATAAAAAAAATACTTCATTAGTGCCTGAAGACTTCACAACATAAAGAAAGGGCCGATCACCCTTAAGATATACATCACGAGTAAATGCACTCCCAAATTATCTGAAATATACTCCGGAAATCTTTTCCGGCGTTTTTATCCTCGATTGGCACGTCTGTAAGTGATCTGGGAGAGCCTTTAAAAGATTATTTTGAAGCTGATTTAAATAAGATATGAGTTCCTGATGCATATTCAACTTCTCAAATATATAGAAGTCGGTTGCCTTTTTTATGTGATGAACAACAATTTTATGTGTCTCTGGGCTGGACGAAAACAAGGAACACAGTGGCGCGTGGCGGAACTATGACGATTGGGTACGCAGACCGTCAGAAAGTGACAAATTAAGTAGCTGAGAAATACTACTTTGTTCTACTTAACAAAAACAAAAATTAGCAAGGGTTATGCTTATTTGCAAATTTAATTGACCGGCATTTTGACAAGAACAAACCTCAAACGCCCAGCTATGTCGAAAATGTTCACTTCGGTAAGCGCTATTTTATACCAGATCCGATCTGAGTACGAGGGTCACTCTTTTCTGCATGATTATTCGACTACATCACGGTGCTTGGTGTAAACAATATTGGTCAAGAAAGTAAGCGTTGTGATTGCCGCTCAGCTTTTCTATAAAAAATAAACTGAAAGGGTTTGCTCTGAAATTTTCCTGACTTTTTGAAAATATTATTGCTTTTTAGCTAAGTTGCGTCGTCATCATATATAATATAAAACGTATTTTGTAAAACTGTATTTTAGGCTATATATGGTGATGACGTGCCCATTTCATTATTTTATGCACTGTAATTAATTCCTAAGTTCAAGAGCAAAACAGGATTCGACTTTTAATACTGCGATGTAAAGTTGTACCAATCACGTCTATTTTAGGCGAATTACCAGACTAATAACCTTTCGATTCAAGTAAAATATATGCGACTGAGGTAAAAAAAGAAAAGATGTTGAGTCATATATGCTAATCCTAGCTTTTCTTTTACTCTTTCATCGAACTTAAATAAGGCAACTTATTTTCGGTACCTGAAGATAAAAGTGGATTCTACAAATGACAAAAAGGCTATACAGAACTCGTTTCACTGTTGAAATAATGCCTGTTTCCAAAATAACGCGGAAAATATATTCTCAATTTAGCGGTTCGAACCGGTTCGAACCGGTTAAAACCTTGCTATTTTAGCTCCCCAGAACTGAACTGGAACTGAACCGAAGGCCGTGAACCCAAACCGGAGCCGAACCGATAAAACTTTCGGTTCGACACTCTGCGTTAAAGTCACTGGATCCTGGGAAAGTAGCACCATTGCCTTCCTTGCCTGCTAGCCGGACACAGATACTAATCCCCAGACGACGAAACCTCGAAAGTTGATTCGCTGATCGGTCTCAGTTGTCATGTCGATCGTCATTACGATCCATTCAAATCTCTGAAACTTCGAAACGGTCGTTCTAAACGAGTCGCGCCAAGATCGCCATGGAGAGTCATCGTACTGAAAGCGTTCCTCGGCCAATATAAGCGTGTTTGGCGATGTATATGCAATCCGCTTAGCAATCATGCTTATTTCCCCAGATTGTTTGATAATTGTATGGTTTTTTTGTGTATTTCAGGACAGAAAAAAAAATACTTTTGTCGCACCGCACCGCTACCGCATGCCTGCACCGACGCCGCATGTCGTAGCGATGCGAAGATGCGGGCTTGTATTTTCAAGTGTGTGGATAACAAAATGTCAGTATTCAAGAAATGTCTTTATAAAGCAATCTGTCACCGGAAACTCGGATCGGGTCACCAAGAATGTGGAGGTCAATGAAAAACTGCTAATTTCATGAAATAAAATGGTGACGATACGGAAATCTTGTCTCTACTTTCCCGAAATTCAGCAACTTTAGGTCACGTGAACATCAATATCTCTCTTACCGTTTACTTACATGTCGAAAAACTAGCCGCATTAAACAGTAAAACGTCCTTGATCACGCAACGACCACTCCACTCCCGCCATTCGCGAAATCAACTCGTCCTTTTCTTCTTCTTTTTTTTTAGGCGCTTTGTTTAGTTTAGTTTTTAAAGGGGTATGTTAAAATCCCCACACATCGTATCGTTTACATTACGCTTCCGTCTTATTGGAAGCGTGCGACATCTAAAGGGTGCGCGCCGCTTCGATTTAGCATGCTGGTTGGTAGGGCCATGCATCAACGACAGCGTCCGAGGTACGTCGCACAAGGAAGCGTGCCCGCTCCGACCTCTTCCATCCCGGCAGCGGCGCCTTCACCTTCCCGCAACCATATGCTTCTCGATCTTGCTCCAGAGGAAAAGTTTGGCACCATCAACTTCCAAAGCGTACTCGTGCCCAGCGTTGCTCTGTGTGGGTTTGCACGATATTCGACCAGCAGTAGTTGCTCGGAGCTAGGGTTCAATCGTATCACCCGCAGTTCTAAGCGGCAACGACAGCAACACGCCGCCATGTGTTTCACGTATGTACCTGCGCCGGAATACATGTACGAAACACTTGTGTGTTCGACGGTCGGGAAATTACTACTGGACGACATTCACTAGTGCCAGTAATGGATCGAATCTACTAGAAAGTATTGTTCGCTTTTCTTAATATCAGATTTCTACGCTCTCTGATGGATGGAGTAGACGTACTGGGATTGAGATGGTCATGTCTGTTTTCGGCCTTCGCACGGAGATGGTACGTCTTCTCAATTTCTAGGTACTGGGGAAGACCCGCTGGTGCCGAGTGTGGCCCCCAACGTTTTGTCTATCGCTGTGCGCAGGTAAGTTGATTGAAATTACTAAGGTCGGCTGCTACACGTGACGTCTACGCGAAATGCTTCTGCTGAGGGCTAACTCAGCGGCGCTACTGTCGTGTCCCGTGCTTCGAATTATCATTGTGTTTTAGTGCGCTTATGTCACACGACACGATACGCAATTTAGAAAATTTAAGCCACAAATATTTCGTGATCTCTTTATTACTTCCTTTTTCTTTACTTTCACGTTTTACGTAAACAAACGAACTAACAGTTTATTGAACACGGGGAAGGCACACCCGTTCCTGTCTCAATATTCTTCTTGCATATTCACAGGTACCGACATGTCCATGCAGCCGTCATACTTTCCCGAGGAAAAAGGTGATCCATCTTAAGCTACGCAAACTTAACGGCGTTTTGTGAGCGCACTCGTCGGACAAATATTATATATGCATGTTTCAAGTAATCAACGTAAACCCAATATCTATGTTTGGCCGAGGTCACCTCTGGGCCTCGAGCAGTTTTTAAAAGGTTTCCGATAAACTAGGGGACACGTCCTTGCAAGTTGGGGTATTCTTAAACTTTTCAGCTTGGCAGTAAATGTTGACATCAGAGAGAGCACACTGACGCTCGATGTCCTCCTCCTTGGTGTACTTTTCCTTTTCGAAGGACTGCAGGACACTGCCGTCTTCCTCAAGGCAGTAGTAGCGGTCCAAGAGCCACTGCACATGTCGGAAGTTTCCGTACTGGTCGCATGTCCACGAAGGCAGCTTGGCGTAGCCCTGATACGGTAGTCCTCGTCTATGGCACAGTCTGTGAAGCTCAAAGAGAGCATCATCAGGTCGCGATCTATGGTAAATTCGAGAGAACCTGATGCTTATCAGAAAAAATGTTTGACGTACTCGGCGTCCACTTTTTTGCTACGCTCTCAAGGCTCCCCTAGTTTTCACAGTGTTGCAGTCCGGCAGTGCTGAGAAATCAGGTGTGCACGTATTGCTCCCTTTCCGCATGCACTCTCGTGCGAAAAAAGATGCCAAACAAAACCACGTGCTCCCACAGGTATATTTGATTGCCGGGGAGCATTGCGAAAGCTTCGCTAACCTTGAAATGTGGCACAAAAAATTTGATTTGACGCCGAGTATACGCCATTTTATAGGTGTATTCACTGGCGGCCATATCTAGTGTGCGCTAATGTTGAGCACGTGCTGAAGGCTTGCTTTCACAGTTATTTTGCAACGTGCACCCCGCACCATCAAGATTGCCGGTCTTGGCAGCCTATTAACGTGAGCTCGTTCTGGGCATGCGCCTCTAAACAGTTACCTCAAATATGGCGGCCAGTGAATACGCCTTCTAGTACTCAGTTCACCCTTCAGTTGAGACTACAGCCAATGCCACAAGCATGAGAGGCTGGAGGTCGCTTCTTCTCGAAGCGTTCTTCCGCAGCACGAATGCTCGCGCTAGAAATGCAAGTCTCAAAGCCAGGAGCGCGGGCTAGCTCGAGCTTGTAGGTTTGTCTACAGTCTCAGCTTAAGGGTGAACGTAGTATAATGTTTGCAAATCCTCAGCCCAGCGTGTGATCTTCACGAAACAGAATGCGCATAGTTGTTGTTCCGAAAAGCGAGCAGCATAGAGTTATCATAATGAACGCTAGAGGTTCAACTGGCACCAGTGTATATGCGACTACCGGGAGGCAAATTGAACCGGACAGCAACCAGTCTAGTTTTGCGG
Organism: Ixodes ricinus; assembly: GCA_037355805.1. Lineage (NCBI taxonomy): Eukaryota > Metazoa > Arthropoda > Arachnida > Ixodida > Ixodidae > Ixodes > Ixodes ricinus. Next base: position 187,695 of record JAZHYW010009478.1, read on the forward strand.
TGCTCCTGTGCATTCCCATGGAAAAACGCGCGTGCATATTTGTCTCTTTGACGGAAAATAACATGAAACACTTTTGTTATTTGGGTCGTGCCGAATAGTATGTACCATTATTAACATTGTAAAGTAGTAATTGCGCTAATTACCGCATTTCTTTCCACCGGCGAATAATGTTAAACTTTGCTTTATCTCAAGCCCAAATCTCTGTTCCACACCAAGTGTGTAAAAACAAGCTACGATTCTAAGCAAAATAACCATCGAAAGGAATTAAGAGTGTGTTCAAGGCTCTGCCAGCATTCGGGTGACGCTTATATATTGCTAATATGCCAGTTTTGTCAATATATGAAAATGACCCCATATTGCATCTTTACGAGCTGTTAAAAACATTTAAAACGTCAAGAATGAAGTACGTGGTCCATGAAAGATGTCTCTATATATATTATTTGTTTTCAATGCTGGGCAGTTTTCATGGTGCACTTGTTCTCAAAAATTTCGAGCGTGCGGGTGATGTTTTGAACGTAGAGCAAGCATCTTTTGCAGAGCATAAAGAATAAAGCATTACTTATGGAAAATCAATAAAGCATTACTTATGGAAAACTTTTAGTCAAAGTTGTATTTCACAGGTCCGTTTTTTCTTGTAAGATTATAAGATTACAAAGCGTAGCTCTCTTTCTGTAAAAAACTAGCCAGAGTCAACGGCGGGTCACGATGCAGACGACCGAGTCGAGCAGAGGGGTGCGTTTGGCGTACGTATTGATAGATGGCGCTACCTCCTTATTAAGACTGCTCGCGACGACCGTGATTTACGAAAATGAAGATGATCTTTTTGTATTGTACTTTTGGTTTAAAAATAAACTGAACAATAAAAGCAAAACTTGAAGTTAAAAAGAAAAACGCGGTTGCATAACGACGGCGTTTTCGCTGCCGACGGATTTCGTTTGCGTGTCGTCTGCTATCTTTCGGTGGTCGGCTACACCTTCCGACGCCGCTGCCAACGCCATCTATTATTACCTGCGCCAAACGCGCCCCGCCACTTAACTCGGTCGTCTGCGTCACCGCCGCCACTGACCCTGACAAGTTTTTTGGCCCTATTTTTTGCAGAAAGGGAGCTACGCTTTTGTAATTATACAAGAAAAACGGACCGTGAAATACACCTTTGACAAAAAGTTTAGATTTCTTCGTGCAGGCGTCGATTTTACAGTTCATTTTAGATCGAGCCTAGTGACTTCAGACACCTTATATAGTCCTTATATAGTCTTCTAGCCTATGCCTCATACGACGTCGACAGATTGCAGTGGCATCAGCTCCTGTTGCGTCCTCAAACTGGTTTGCAGGCGTATGATTTACGAGAGCGGCACTGAACCACCAAATATGCTTCACTTGACTCTTTGCTTTATAAATAAATGCTGCCTTCTGCATTTACTCGTTCAAACCAGTTTTTTTCTTACCCAATAGACCGATCTAACTAAGCGTACCACGCATGCGTGACGCCGCCATAACTGCAGTTCACAGGAAACAGGTACCAGCTTCACGAGACAGCTTGTGTCGTAAAATGCTCTGCTCGCGCAGACCCACAGCGAGGTTGTCGCGCGTGCAGAATGACTACAGTCCCCGCGATGCATGCAGGCAGCGGTGGCGCAACGAAACTGGCTGGGTCAAATCGGTCCATTACGAAATGTTGCACCCTTGACGAAATCTCATCGTCGAAATCGGCCGCACGGCCAGCAAGGTATAATCAAGGATTACATAATCCTACTCTCCACGAAGTGATTTAGTTCGTGGAACGAAGTAACTCTCGTGTTCTGCCGTCACCAACCTCAAGCCCGTTGGTTCGGAAAATCGAGCGAGGCGACAATGTCTCCCTTGATTAGCGGCAATTGAGCTTTGTTCGTCCAGCTCCCGCATGAAGCCGATATCGCGGAGCAGGCGACGTACCATTCTATCGGCAACGGAGGGAATTGAAGAGGGTGAATAACGCTTGTGGGCGGAGCTCCTCAACCCGAGTCAACGTGTTTCTAACCTGTCACCGACTATACTCTGTTTCACCTTATGACGTACCGCAGGAAAGGCTACAAGCGCGAGCTCCTTGCTCTAAGGCATATCTCGGCGGTACAAGCTCTCGTGCGTGAAGAGCAGCTCCCAACGCTATGAGCTCGCGCTTCTAGCCTCTCTGCGGTACAACATAAGGTGAAACGCAGTATACTACTTTCCTCGTGCTTCCGTGCTTTCCACGCGCGTATTGACGGAATATGTTGCAATCAATTACGAAAACGTGTGGGGTCACGCGGCGTCACGCGGTCACGCATAAGGGAGGAAGTCAATGGCGGCAAGATAAACAACAAGGCAAACTTTCTTTATCAATGACTCCGGCCCCCATCTTAGCGTCAATGCAGGCGTCACAGCGCAGCGCGTAATCTTGAGTTACAACGTTGTTTGGACAGGGCCTCTCGCTGATAGTCATCCATAGGTCTCCGATTTCCTCGCGACTCTTTACGACTCTGTAGGGCAGAATTCCGGTATTTATTTTTTTCTTGTGCTATATCAAATGCTTTGTCGCCGATAGAAAAACATGCGTTGTTAATTTGCTGCTCCGAAGGAAGTTTGGGTCTCAATGACACTGCCTTCCGCGCGCGTTGTGGCAACTCATGACACAAGTGTATGGCGCTTTATTGCTTCCGCGGGATTTGCACTGGCGTAGCTAAGTTGTCTCCTTACCCACCTCCCATTTTCCCGTCCTGATGCCATTAGCAACAATGTTTCTCTAAAAACGACAAGCTTGTTTATAAAAGGTTTGTGCCAGCTGTAAAGTTCACAAGTGTTCAAAAATAAAAGCTTCCCAGCGCTAAAAGATATAAAAAACGAGGTCGATACCGCCAGCGAACATTCAGTATCTAAATATCTAAAAAAAAATTCGGTTTTTACGTCCCAACTTAACGAAGGGTATCTGGCACGTCCCAGTGATAGACTGAGGATTAATTTGGACTTCTTGCGGATGTGCTGACGTGCAACCAAACTCTCGGTTACACGGCGTCTTCTCTGTCCCGGTCACCTGGGATACGAATCCCCAGGTGACCGGGATTCGAACCCACCACCTGGGGATCTGTCGGCCTGCGCTTTACCTCGAGCGGAGCCACTGGAGCGGCATTCGGTATTTCGTCGCATCCCAATGTTGCGTGCTATCCTTTTACTTCTAGCCAGAAAAATTCGCCTCATAAAAAACGTTCATTTTAAACCTTGTACATTGAGCTTCCCTTTATTTGTGACGTTTTTGGTGAAGCTGATGCGGCACGTTACACCTACGCAGCCTCTGCGAAATCAACTGCAATGGAAACCGGTTACGGCGAACAAGAAACGAAGAATGATAATTTATGTGAACACAGTAGAACCGGCGCTGGTCAGACGACAAATGGAACTAAGGTCCCTGTATAATCGAATGGTGCGCGATTTATTGTTCTGCAAATCTGTTCAATAATGGCGGCGCATGGTCAAGGGAGACAGAGATCTGTAGAGGGGAAACACCGTAGGCCACTCACGGTGTCGCATGGAAGTACGCTAAGGCCCGTTTACACACTCGCGTTTTCTTGGTACCTTCTGCCTTAAAACCTCTTAAAACCTCTTACGACGAGACAGCACGCTGGCCCATGGCTTCATCTATGATATGAGCCTGGAAGTCTATTTTCCTAGAGCGAAGGTTGTGCGGAATTTGCGAGATCAGATGTTCTACTATATCAAAGCAAGGGTGGTTTCTAATATTGTCACAAGTTTTTCGAGCCTAGAAAAAATGATGCGCGAACAAAAATAGCAAATATACGGAAAATGCAAGTGTTCCACGGCCACCCGATAGATGGCGCCAACGTGTTCTTTGTAGTAAGAGATATTAGGGATTTTAAGGTGCACGGTCGTACGAGGTTGCAAGTGTGCGAACATGTCTTAAGGCTTAAAACAAAGAACGGCTTTCGACGAATGACGAACGCCAAACTACAAACCACGCTACGATAGCAAAAAAGAAAAGTCCACGAACCGTCTTTCCTTTTTTATTTATACGCAAATGATAGCGACGATAGTGAGCAGTAGCGAACAGCACAAAGTGATGATGGCAACCACGACGAACGGTGACGACGATAAAAAAAGAGGGACAAGGGTGGTGACAACGACAAGCGACGACAGTCGGTTGCGACGACAATCATTGGTAACGACAGTCAGCGACAACAAGAACGAATAACGAGGAACGGGCGACGAAATACGGATGCCGATAAAATGGACGACAAAGGAAGGACGACGAAAACGATCGATGAAAGATGAAGAACGAACGATTGATAATGAACAACAAGCAACAGATGACAAACACCCTACAACAAATGGGGATTAGGAACTGACTCAGATCCTCCCAGCCAGTGACTGAGTTTGAAGGCATGTGTACTGACATGCTTATCGAGTGTTTCCTCAAGGGTTCCAGCTCCAGTGCAACAAAGTGTAACCAATCCGAAGTGAGGCGCCCATCTGTCTATAGAGAAATGTCAGCATTATGTTGTCGAGAAAACAAAAGCCGCAAATAATAAAATAATCGAACTTACAACAGCACCACGGAAAAACAAATCAAAGCGAGGATCGCGACAAGAAAAACCTTCTAACTCCTCTCGCTTAGAACGGCTAAGTTGAACGTTTCTGACAGCACCGAGAGTGAGGTAATCGATCAGCACTCTTCCACGGCTGTGGCTTGAGGTAGTAGAAAGTACATCAACCGTTCGGGCATGGTGAACTCCGTACTCGAGTCACTGTCTGGAACCACTAGGTTTGGTGCACGTACTCGATATTTCCTTTATCAACCGGAAACGTATGTGGATATCTAAAATGTTTACGTACTTTGTTTAACTTTTGTTATTTGTTTTCTTGTAGAATCGTAGAAAAAAAATATATCTCTTAGGCGGTTCTGGATCGATTGCGTCCTCCGCAAAGAAACGTACGTTCTATGCACTCTGAAACATATATATATATATATATATATATATATATATATATATATATATATATATATATATATATATATATATATCGCTGCCTACTGCATTTTTCGGAGAATAACCAGCACCCAATAACGACACACCGAAGGCTGACTATAACCACAAAAACAAAAGAAAAATGTTGTGAGAGCCGCAGTATGCTAAATTTAAACAACGAATTTGCACACAGCCTTCTGCAGTAAAATGTGCTTTCTCCCTCTGAGCACTTCCTTCTGGTTTTACTTGAGTGCTAAACCCGTCGACTCATTGCATTTTCATCTCAGCGAAGTGAAATCAATCAATTCCAGCGTATTTTCACATTTTGACTCAAGTTAAACCTCCATTGCTGAGGACTCTGCTGCATAGGGCGTACTGATGGCAAGGTTCTAAAACATTTCCATGGCGTGCTTTTGACGACATCAAGATAGTCGTGCTTAGCCCGCTCTGAGCCTGCGCTGTGAACCACATTTGTATTTAAAACAAAGACAAAGACGTATGTTGAAAAACATTTTTGTTTTATGAACAAGGCCTGTACTTTTTACACGAGGGCGTCGAAGCTCAATTAAAAGCGCAGGTATACCGCCTTCATTGGCGCAAGTCATGCATGAAATTATTACATCTCTGACATTTCTTCTGCGATGTTTACATCTGCAGAAGTGTTACGTGCGTACACAACGAAATTGAGCCACGACGCCTCGCTTTGCAGTACGTACGTCCAAACGCTTCCGGTCCTGAACTATATGCATATTTCGTGTCACTAGAAGAGCGCAGTCAAGGGCTCGATGACTGTGGAGAACCTTCGATTCTTCCCCCAGGGCTCCGGTGCCGAGTTCCGCATTCCCCGCCGGTCTCAAGACCCATTGACTCTATCACCTTCAGGGCCAAGTCCGAGACTCCTTATCAGTCTGAGGCATGCTCCGCCTATATGCGGCGTACACCCGTTGGTGTGAAGTGGCTCGCCTTAAAATTCCGTGCCCGCCGAAGTGCGCCGGTGGCCAGACGCAATATGCTAGGTAGGAGAGCGAAAGGGGCGCACGACAAGATTCCGGAGGCAAACCGGCGCGCCCATAGCGGCGCCGCGCATGCGCGATAGGGTGTGGGCAAGAAGCGCGCCTTCCCCCATTAACAAACCATTGAGATCCGATGTTGTCGACGTCGGTGTGAGTCTCCGTTTACTTTCTCTGTTGGATTCGTTGATTAGACATCTTCCTAGCATTCGTAAACGACGAGCGACTTGTTAAGGGCACTGAATTTGAGGAAGGGACAAAGGGACGTTTCTCGTTGTTGTCCGTCTCATTGTCCTTTCCTCATATTCAGTTCCTATCATTATTTGACTACTTTACAAAAGGACAAGGCCCGTTACGGTTCGAAAGTTCGCGTGAGTATTGTGCCGAAAGGCGATCCTTTCCACAAGGACGCCGCAAAATGAACGTTAAAGCCTGATTTACATGAGTGAGATTCTAAGCGTCATTTTCAATTGGGACGTCTCCGGGTTGCAAAAGAAGTGTAGACGAAAACTGCGGTACTTGACGTCGAAATTGAAGATCGCACGCAGAATCGAATCATCCGAATTGGGCATAATAAATTCGCGATCGCTACCGGTTATAGAAGTCAACGTCCCCTTGTATCTACTATTGACAGCGAGCCGTTTTACCCAAAAGCACTTCAAGTTTACCAATCACTAGAGGCCTACAATTACTTGATATTCCAAATACCACGTCGACGACGCGTATACCCTGACGTGGTCTGCGTATCGTTGTCGTTTGAATGTGAAGACGATCATTTAAACTTGCAGAAGGCCGTCTGAATGTGCAGACGGCCGTTTAAGCGTGCAGACGATCGTTTTAACGTGAAAACGCGTTGAACGCGATCCGAATGGTCTGGACCACCTGAAAGTTATCCCACGTTTGTTTGGGAACAATTCAAATAAATATGACGGCAACAATGTTTTTTTGTGAATTCACCAAAGTGCTTCCCGCACAGGCGCTTGTGCCCGACAACGTCTCGTTTTTTTCTCTTCACGGCGTCTACCCACGTTCTCGGATAAAGAGGGCGGGCAGAAAACACGTGAAAACTTATCTTGACACTTCTACTCAGCCCTTTAGCTGCAGCCTCTGTCTCCAAAAGTGTGTGAATTCCCCCCCCCCCCTCCCAGAAAAGCTGATTTTTACCAAAACATCGTATGAATGCCCGGGCGGCATGGCGTTTCTTGCACACACCCCGTACCGGAAGTAAACGCAAAACGCCACCGTCGCAAAAGAAAAAAATTGCGTTTGCGCTTTAGCAGCGCAAGGTGTCGACACACCTTTGAAGTGTGGCAACACTGGTTTTCGCTGTAGATGGAAAATTCAGCCAGTGCAGAACCACTGCTGGCCGGTGTTCTTTATCGTGCACAAAGAAATACCGTGATCTCACAACCGTCACACAAGAGTTGATTTGGTGTATATAAGCAGAGATCAAGCGGGGGTCGCGAAGTCAAGTCCTGAGTTGATTATTCGGGATTGGAACTTTTGGAAGTCTTGGAGTCCTGGAGTCTTGGCAGGGAGGGTAGGGCCACAAATGAACAGACGGCATGTGAGTTTGTAAACTTCGGATTGCACTCACTGTGTTGCGTGGTTTCCTTGGGAGCAACTGGAGCGCGGCTTGATTTAATCGGAAATCGGATAAGGTAAAATGACCCACAAGAAGGGTGGAAATAGTCAAGATTAAAAAAAAAGTTAATTAATTCAGGTTTATTTGATATAAATCACATCTTATTTTTTAAAATCAGGTTGATTTGAAATAAATGACTGTAGCTAGAAAATTTAGAATCCTTACCACTAGGTGAATTTCTCAATGTGGCATATGGTTTAATCAATTCATCCTATCGCTAACAATAACGCGGAAAATATCATTAATGTAAATGTAAAGTACAGTTTGATTAACAACGTTTGATTTCTGTAATGACCGCCATAGTAGAAAAAAACAGTTTGATTTTCTTTTTAGTTTGTTAAAAGTTTGATTTTTCTTGCAAGTTCTGACTCGATTGCAAAAGAGCATTATATTTCTAGTCTTCACTTTTTTGCGTTCTCATTTTGTTCCAGCATGATGTTAGATGCCTGACGAACAAAATGAAATGTACAAAATACGCATAGACAATACACAAAAGCATATAGAAAGCATCATATGATAGACAAACGGTAAATAAAAATATGTTTTCGGGATTATTTTGCGGGGAAAAGTTGGATATAAATCATCGTAGTAAAATTGGTGTGATTTATATCATGGTTTAAATCATAATTAAAATCACGATATTAATCGTATGGGTTTTAATTCTCCACTCTGCCCACGACACACACACGAACACATACAATACTAAAAGTTCAAGGTCTCGGCGCATTCAATATGCTTGGTTGACTTCACCGACGAAGGCACAATCATAGAAAGCTTCTGCGCGCTGCGAAGTATTTTCTGGTGCTGTCTGATTCACCCCATCGGCTCGTAGCATCGGCTTTGTACTCTCATAAGGTAAAACAAGCTAGAGGCGTTTATGAGAAGTAATGTTTCAAAAGCTAGTTTGGCCACCATGGATAGAAAATGTTTTCTTGGGGAGCCAGCTGGTAGCCGTAGGCACTCCTTAGCAATTCTTAACTATGGCTTGACTACGAGACGATCTACACACGCCAGCGGCAAGATGGCAGCGCCCAGAGGCTGTACCTGCCAATGTCCATAGACTGCAGGTTTTCGAGACTTTCCGAGATTAAATCTACGGGCTGCCTTAGATCAAAGGTCAATTATAGCATCCTGAACTATAGTTCACGTCTTCGGAGTAAGGAAGATGCCTAGAACATTAGGAAGTATACGCAGGCCATAAGTGCACCAGGTCTGGCCAATAAATGTAGCCAACAGTTTGTTACTAAAACAAAACAAAAAAGATGGCATGACGTGCGCTTTGCAAAATTTTTATAGGCGCGCAGTCGTAATTCGTAGTGGGTGCTATTGGACACTTCTTCGACTTCGCGGTTTGAAAGCACGTTTAAAAACATTAGGATTCAAATGATCTTGCGCTTACGTAGTGTGTAGCGTTCTTCGAGTCCAGTTCGGTTGTGCGAACTTGGACCCGAGGGAGTATTTCAGCTCAAACCATGAATTAGAAAAATTTACGCGTTGAGTTCTAATTGTGATAAATACTCAAAATATAAACAAAGACAAAAAAACGTTTTATGACAAGAACTGTTAACGTCCGGTGATACGACGGCGTTGAAAGACGCCTTAAACGACTTCAACATTGTAAATAAGGCAAGTCGGTCATTGGGATTCATTAGATAAAAATTGTTTTTAGCATGTACCGAAACTCGCATTCTAGCTTTCAAATCATTTGTTAGGTCTCAGCTTGAGTATGCTGGTATCATATGAATTTATCAAAATTATCGAATTAGTAAAAATAGAAAATATTCAAAAACAAGAGAGCACACTGTATATTTGAAGACTATTCACCATCTACGAGCGTAACGACCCTAAAACATAAAGCGAACTTTTCTTCATTGTACGCCACACGTAAGGTTTTCCGTCTCGCGTTCATTCGCAACATTTGTTACATTAATGTTTTCATCAAGGAGCAGTTATTACTTCCTTCTATCGGATTTTTTCTGGACACGCCCATCCTCATAAAATTCGCTTATAAAAAAGGCCTACTAACCACTTTCTCAACTCCCCGTTGCAGCTTGCCATTTCCGAGTCAAACTCTCTGCCCCATAATATATAGTTGAAATTACACGCAAAACAAACTTCAAAACATCATGTGAATTATTACTCTGCTGTACTCAGGAATGAGGCATGTGTGCGTGTGAATGTCTTTACATTGTATTTATCAATAATGCTATAGTTGTTGTTTCTTAGATTAATATGATTTTTTGTGTAATACGTGCGTTATTGCATGTTACATTTGGTATCATAAAAATTGTGTATCCGCCCTGATATAATGGCCTAACCAGGCGACTTGAGATATGTTATATAATAAATACAAAAATAAAACATATAAAATAAAATATAAAACTAATAGTTTTTTTTCTAGCAGAATGTATTGTCATAAGGGGTTTCATTGAGAAGCGACACGTTACGCTAGACCGACACACAGGTCACTTGACACCATGACGTCAAGCGACTTGACGTCAAATTTGGGTAGCCGTGTGACGTCACGTGGCATCATAAGGTCACGTGACGTCAGATGTCATGTACCGTCGGAGTCCCGTGACCTCATGACGTCATTTGACGTTAGACACATACCAGCATGTGCCCAGCTCATTAGCAGTGCATTAGGTCCGTCTCCGAGTACAGTATATAAGATATGATCAAGACATGCTTAAATTTTACATATGCTTCACTAAGTTCTGCTCACTTTAAAATCGTGATTTGTATGTCTACTTCAGTGTCGATTGTGTTGAGGTGATCAGGGCGATTTACGGAATGATCGTAGCAACTTACAAAGAAGAAATAAACTTTTTCTTTTTTTTTTTAGAAATGCTATTTACGTTTTGTTCATTTCGAATTTTGAGGAAAGATTTCAAGTTTCAAGTTTATTGTTTCCCTCCGAGGAAGAGGGAGAGAGGAAAACAGCAGAATTTCATAATGATATTTTCAATGACAGTCGCAGACATCCTAACACATATCTTTTTCTAAGACCCCATCAAGCAACATTGACGATTGCCATTTCTTGGGCACGAACCGTGCGATTGGATTTGAGTCCTCGCCGAACGCTGTAGCTGCCTTCGTGTCTAATGCACGCTCAGAGTACAAGCCCCAACAACGTCGGATTCGGATAATTGACGCAGAAGCTACCAGATGGCGCGCACTTAAAAAACGGTCGATTTAAAGCCTACTTGTGCCTATCTTAAATATTCTACTCACGATACTGTGTTTAAAATACTTTTTGCAGTATTTTGGTATCTTGTAAATATATTTAGTCTAGAGTATTTGCTACTCTACTCTAATTACATTTCTCACTATGTTATACTCATTATCTCAAATACTTCTGCAACCCTCAAAAGAAATCGCTGGAACAAAATACGGAACTAGGGATCGTCAAGCTCCATGGAAATGCTGAAGTGATTCAAACATAGAGCCAAGCGACCGAACTCAGGACAGGAAACAAGGCACGAGCAAAACGCAGTCTCGCAAATGCCAACGAAAAACCAAAGGGTCTTTTGTTGGCATTTGGAGACATTTGGAGACTCCCTCCCCATGTGCACCCGTCTCTGCGTCCTCTTGTCCACTTTATGTCTTTGAAACTGTCTTTACTTGGAGCTAAGCAAAGTGAAGGTGACGCTATCCGGATTTTACACTCAGACCCCATCTTTTGTGTGGAGCTAGAGTGGTTCCGTCGACGGAGGATTGTGACGCCAACGCTCGGTACAATTACAATCAACCATTTTCGGGAATCGCCGGTTCAGGAGGTTCCAGTATGAAAATGCGCGAACACGATTCCATGCGAGCACAGGCACTCCCTTGGACAAAAAGAAAACTTGATCCTGCTGGCTTTATTAACCTGCAATGACCAATATTGTGCTTCCTGAATCTCCTTGTTTGCCTATTGTGGCTTAACGTTTGCTCCCAAGCTTGTGCAAAAGCGTTTCTGTTCATCTCCTTCCAAATAGGCACATTTTTTCACCTCTCAAAATCCTCGGAACTAGTTTTCGCTACGTGGAATCATTTATGAACTAGGGGGAGCTAATTCAGGAATCTTGAACATCTTCACCTCAATGAGTCAATAATGATTCGAAGTGGTGCAGAGGGGGCGGGGAAGGAGGTTTAGAAGGGGTTTTGTGAACACTCTCCTGTGTTTCTCTCTTGACCTTCTGATTTCTTTTGCTCCTCGCTTTTGGCTGGGGGATAAAGTACTCACTCTTGGTTGTTAAAGGCGACAGAGGCTGCTGTCCTCGAGTCGTTGTTTCTCCTAAGCGTGTACCCGCGTCGTTCACTAGCATTCTCACCAACACGTCTAGCTACCTGATGAACTTCTAGTTCGGTTGTTATGGATATACAATGCCGGGCTATATTTAATGTCCCCCAAATCGAAGCGGGCCATATTACGAAGTTATTGCGAAAACCGTCATGAGGCGAGCCTGCCGTCAAAGTCGGCGCGCATTATGTTACATATCCCGAATTATTTGAGAGTAAACTTTAATTGCAGCAGCTAAGGCGCTTCTTGAAGGTGATAAAGATCACAGCAAAGTGTGATTTTCAGAGAAGTGATCAGAAACAGAGCACCTACTTCTGACTTTTTATTCTTATATTACCAGCTTTCCAAACTTGCCAAGTATCTTCGAATGTAATTGAATTACTTTTTCAAAGTATTTGTACTTTATTCAAGATAGTTTCTAATCAAAGGTAACTTGAATACTACTCTAAATGCATTCTCTAATTGGTATTTAGTATGTTATCTCAAATAATCTTTTGTATTTGGCACAACACTAAATGACCAGCAAAGTGAAGACCTTCAAAGAATCGACAAGCAAGCCAAGGAACACGCGCGGAGTCGAGGTCACAAGTTTACTCGCCCAATTTTTAGAGGTGTTCGATTTGAAGGCTTTTTAATTTCCCGCAAAACAGGGGCATTACAAAAATTAAGACATTATGCGCTCTTATAATGCATCCTTGTAACGCCTCGTTGACAACCACACACCAAAGAGCTAAAACAAAATAGTATTACAGGCAGTGAAGCGCCTTCTAGTCAAAGATATCCCAAATGCAAGAATTGGTTAATGAGGCTTAAAAATATTGCAGTACATGCCGATCGGGCAGGGTCATCTCTTCCGTTATTTCTTGTGAATGTTCAATCCTTGCTTCTTCCTGCTTGTATTACAGAGCACGCGAATCAGCCAGACCTTGAGAAAACAAACCAATCCGTTTCCGCCCACCCCAAGTCGCCGGGGGTGCTTTCATATTCCAAGCACAGCACGTCGTTCGAGAACGACTTATATGTATATCTTATATATGCATTCGGTTGTTTTTATTCGCACATCTCAGTCTCGAATGCTTTTTTTTGTGACTTTATTTCAAAATGTTTCGGTCGCGTTGCGGTGTTTAAATTTAAATATTTACCAAATAAAGCCGGCTACCAGCGCAAGATGCGTTTAACTTTTTGGCAGATAGAGTCTTCAAGACTCGCTTCTTGAGCAGTCGACAACAACGACGACAACCAAAAAAAGAAACAATGGTAACAACCAAAATGTATGAGATAGAACTAGAATTACAAATATTTTTGCTCCTCCTTTCTCGAAACGTGCCAGAATGCACTCATAGTTGAGGTAGCTTTCAAAAAAAATATTTATTTTAGTTGATTAACAATATTGGTTTACTGATCATAAATAAAAAATAATCATGATCAGTAGAACACCGTAACGAATCAATTTGACAAAAAGAAATTACATTATAGAAAGAAGTTTGCAAATTGTTATCGGACAATAGACACTTTTTGAAATTCAATTCCACCTGGTGGATCAAATAGCAGTTTACCTTTTAACAAGCTATTGGCGGTAATCGACCTGCAGTTTGTAGTATATGGCCGGGCACCGTCACTTTCGCCAGTCAACATCAGTCAAGAATCTGTGTTCGTACCTTACAATTATCTCTCAGTTTTGATGGTGACAAATATACAACCGGTAACACGAAGCACTGGACCACATTAGAGCCGTGATCAAATTTTATACGTCAAGCGGCTGTAAGCCGATCATGTGCCGCCAACAAATTGACTGGACCCGAGTTAGAAATAAACGATTACGCAGCTCTTGTATTCAATTCCTGCGTCGCACATTACTAACGTCTCAAATGTATAGCGCTCGTATCATCGGCTTCGGAGCATCTTCAACTTCTTCTGTCATCAGTAACCGCAGGCCGCCATTAGTACAACACATATGCCATTCCTGAGATGATTGTGATTAAAGTTACCAGACTGAACTTTGCAAAGGGTCTATTCCTCGAAGTAATAATAGGAAAAGTTAAAACGTTGTGACATTTTTATATTTGTCATAAACACTGCCAAAATATTGAGCTCTGTTGCGCTCGGGAAACGGTTTAGCTCGAAATTGTGTTTTTTCACAAGCTAAAGGAGCCTGAGACACCTGGCTTCGTTCCCGCGTTCCAAATTCAAATGCTTTCGCCCTAATTTATTTGGCTTATGTGTCGTTATTAGTTAGCTTTGCATGCCAAGCGTCCATGTTCATTATCTTTTCCAAACTTCGATGCGAGGGTTTTGCCTTGTTATCACAAGGACCCTACCGTCAACTTGCGAGCTAAGATAAGATGTCGGTCATACCTCAGAAGGACGGGAGCAAGACATGCTGCGCGCTTACATTACATCATCACCCAGAATTCTCTGCAAATACTTGCCTCTGTCAAACGTATACAAGATGTTGAACACCCAAATGTTGCAAACGTATACAAGATGTTGAACACCCAAATGTTGCAAACGTATACAAGATGCTGAACACCCAAATGTTGCAAACGTATACAAGATGTTGAACACCCAAATGTTGCAAACGTATACAAGATGTTGAACACCCAAATGTTGCAAACGTATACAAGATGTTGAACACCCAAATGTTGCAAACGTATACAAGATGTTGAACACCCAAATGTTGCAAACGTATTACAAGATGTTGAAACACCCAAATGTTGCAAACGTATACAAGATGTTGAACACCCAAATGTTGCAAACGTATACAAGATGTTGAACACCCAAATGTTGCAAACGTATACAAGATGTTGAACAC
>JAZHYW010009479.1:0-12595 GCA_037355805.1 Ixodes ricinus
TGGTGCACGTGATCTTTCAATCACGGTCCTAAAATATTTCGGTGGACGAGCGCGAATAGCGGAACGATCGACATTATCCGTACGCCAGGCGTCGAAGGCCGGGAATCTGCAGCCCGAGCGGTTACACTCTGTCCACGCATAACAGAGTTCGAGCGGCACATTCGTTTCTTACATATTTTTGTATCATCATAATCGAAACATCCCGCATACCATATATTCAACCATGAAGAGTTACTAGACTCTTACCAGACCCTTACTAGACCCTACACTCTAATAAAAACTTGTCCTCGCTACCACCGCTTGCGGATTTTTTCGGCTGCTGGTTGGCCTTGAGAGCATACCAATCCCTCTATCTGCGTCTGGTGCACGCCCTGGCTCTTCCCGCTCCTCCCATTGGCAGTTTAATACTTTAAAGCCATGTTACGGATTAAAAAAAAAAAAAACAGGGCGGGAGAAGGAAAAAAAAAGCAGGATTTTCGTGTACGTGCTTGTCAAATTGTGAGGCGCTAGAGAAAACCAGCCTTCTGCGTTAAGTCCTTATTTCGAACTCTTTTTGTTTGCATTCCGCCCATTGAAAAGCATGCGGGAAGCGCCTCAGCACGCACCTCGTAGCGCTGCGCCACAGTGTTTTTCCGCAACAAAAAGGCCGTCTGCTTTCATCGCCTTCACCATGGCAACGAACGCCGAATGACCTTTTCGGACAGCGCGTGTATCTCTTGGGAGCGTGCTAACACAAACCCCCGCCCACCGTTACTAGATCAACTCAGTTATGGAACTTCCCATAGACGCTGTACATTGGAGGGGGTCCAAAACCGTGTCCGATTTTTTGCGGCTAGGTGGCGCTGCCGGCGCATTAATCCACGCGTTTTCGTCTGCTACTGCTCCGCGGCTGCTTTTGAGGTACGAGGTTCAGCATGGTTTTGGGTTAGTTTTTGTCCTTTCGCCAGTAAAAAGTAAAAATGTGACTACCAACAGCAGCAGAAACAATTTGAAAGTTGTCTGCTGCTGTTATCCGTAAGAAAGGCCAGAACCGCGCCGTCAATGATGATGATAGCGAGTATTAATGCGGAGCGCGCGCCCTCTAACAGGCGCCACGCCAAGGGACCCCCTCCGGCGCGGAGTTCCAGAACTGAGTTGTTCTAATAACGTTGCCCCCGCCTGCGTTCACGCCGCTTGCTGCGATCACAGTTTGGGGCTGCTCCACAGTTTGCTGCAACAACAGTTTCTTCGCTGCGACACAGTTTCCGACCACAGTCTGGGGATGCTCATTACAAAACTATTAAACTTCGGCTAGCAAACGTCATTCGGATAATCGGCGTTAGTTGCCATGATGAGAGCGATGAGAGCAAACGACCTTTATTCTGCGGAAGAACACCGCGGCGCAGCGATACGACGCGCGTGCTGAGGCCCTTCCGGCATGCTTTTCAATGGGCGGAATGTTAACAAAAAGAGTTCGAAATAAAGACTTAACGCAGAAGGCTGGTTTTCTCAAGCACCTCATAATTTGACAAGCCTTAAAGGGGTGATGCAACAATTTTTGTACTTTGCGCAAATACCGCTTAGAACGGATCCCTGACGTTAATGACCTATGAAACACGCGTTCGTTTTTCACCCCACGCAATAGAAGTCCCAGAAAAAAATTAAAGAAAAACGAGCAGCGTTCACCCCCTCAACTCGCAGCCAGAACAAGCGGCCACGTGATCTGGAGCCGATTATATGCCGCCAATGTTGATCATAGCCACGCGCTGGGGTTGGCAAAGCACAGGACACGCGCTGAGTTCCAGACATTGTTATGGCTCGGCTATTGTCGTTGTTGCAGCGATTGGGCGCGGGCCACTACCCGAATGCTTCTCGAGCTAGTAATTATCACGAGCCCAAATCGAGTGCCCACGCAATGCTCGGGTCCAATCTATGAACCACATTCAAATATCGTCACTTGGGTGTACTGCGATCCCCACGTTACGTCATCAAATTTTGCAAAGGAGAGATTGAATGAAAATGATCGCTTTTGTCCTTGAAATTACACCGCAACAAAGGAGTTTCTTGGCCAGTGGCGTTGCGAGCGAGTATCCTTGAGTCACACTAGGGCCAGTAAGCTCGTGTAAAGTGAAAAACATTCCAATTGAATATCGTTGCACCGCTCCTTTAAGGGCCGCCCACACTAGCGAGAAAACGCGCGTGGCACGCCGATCGCGGCGAATGTCACGTGACAGCACAGGAGGCCTCGCGCACTCTTGAAGCATTCGAGCGAACGCATGATTTCACGCGCTCAACCGATTTTGCGGAACGCGTTTTCAACGCGATCGGCGCGCCGCGCGCGTTTTCTCGCTAGTGTGGGCGGCCCTTTACACGGAAAGCATGTTTTTAGACAGTAGTTTGGAGATAGCTTTTGTTACAACAACATGGGTCTAAAGTATAAATGTGCCCTCCCATTGACCAAACTCTCTATACACGGCTCTGAGAAGCATCTATCCATCTATCCACCCGGCTCACCCGCGCGCAGTACAGTTTGTCTTCGATATCGTACAGACTCCGTGCTTCAAGACCAAGTAACACGGTGCAGGATACTTATTTCAGGGAAACCACAGTGCAGGTCAATCGAAGATGCTACAGCGATGTTCACCCAGCTTGGCACGCCTTTGCGTGCACGTCACGTTGTGAAGGCATCCCGCAAACATATGCTAAGTTGATCCCTTCATAGTGTGAATATTTTCTGTCCACATTACTGAAATTTAGGAATCCGTTTTTGCAGGTCCGACACGATCGATTGGCGCGTGATGTGTTCTGAAATTGTCATCACTTCGGAAGCAAAAGTGGATATCCGCTCGCAGAAAAAACGTGAAGAGCTCGGAAATATAAATTAATAGATGACTTCTGCACACTTCAAAAGCGGCATGTAAAATTATAGCAAGAGATTCGTTGCGAAACCGGACAGTTGGAAAGTCGCTGCGAAACCGAACTCCCATCTACATTTCACAAACTTTCAACAAACATTACAATATAAAAAAATACATAAAATAAATTAAACATTAATATTCCGGACATACTTTTTATACAAAACGTAAATTAACCCAATTAGCCTGCTGTACATATGTACAGGGCTTAACGTGTTCAGCGACACGAAGCTTCAGTATACGAAACGGAGCAACGTAGGGTGCATATTTAATCGTGTTCGTTGCTATGAAACCTCAAGAATGAAAGAGAGATAGAAAAAGAAAAAAGAGAGGGGGAGGAAAAAAAGGTTTTGCCATTAATAATGCACTGCGCGAAATAGCTCGTCAATATTTGGTTGACAAAAAAACATATCAGGGCTTGAAACATGTACTTACGCATTAATACACACACAAAAGAAATACAGGAGCCATCGAGCAGGTTGGAAAGCCATCTGCCGGCTGACATACTGTAAGTCTCTGTATTTCTTCCCTGGTCGCTTTTATGTAACGAAGTGTCTAGCGTTACGTCCGACGTAACCCAAGTTACGTCCAAATCTCCGCCTTCCCTAGGTTAGGTATACGCGTTTCCAGTGCTCCGTCCGGACGTAACGCTAGCCACAGCGTTTATGTAAACCATTTCCCCAGATTTGTCCTCATCAATCTGGCTTAGTATAGCCAGAAGAAGGCTCGAACCACAAAGCTCTGGGTATTTTAATGCGGCACCGGCAGCGGCCTCCCGTTTCCCCAATACGCACCGATAAAATTGACAGTGTGCCGAGTTACAATTCAAGCAAGCATTGTGATCAGATGCGAGAACAGCAGCCTGTGCCAAACCGCGCAGAAGCGCAGACTGCCAAGATGGCTTGCGAGGACGTACTACGATCCTCGAAGTGACGTGTGAACAATTCCCGGTGAACTTTCGTGGAACTGAGACGTTCGAGCATACCACGTGCTCACACCAGCAGCAGTTGAGTGAAGTACCATTCCAATGCAATTAATGATGCTATTGCTATGAGATTATTACGTTTTTCGAAAATAAGCCCCGAAGGAATACGGACCAAGAGTAGAATAACAACGACACAGGGCGCACTCTCAACTGAATTTATGAGGAAAAAACGAACAAACGTTATATACCAATGTGTGCACACCACCTGACATATAACACGTCACGTTAGTCCCCGCCCAGCCCACGTTTTCATTATTCAAACTCATTCGTAGATAGAGCCAGAGAAGTATCTCCTAATGAAATTTTTACACCCTACTCCTAATCTCAAATGCCTCATTAAGCTCGCGTGACACTTTGTTTTTGTACTTAGCGAAAATTCTAAGCGCTGTGAAATGACGGGGCGTTACGGTGTCCCGGTCGTGTTTTCAGCGCCTAACAAGATGTCGCGAGTATGCAGGAGGATCTAATAACCCCCAACCGATAACAGACCCGCGCAATACCAAGTGTAAGAATAGATACACTGATCGCATAACCGTCGTCGTTTACGAAATCCCAATGACCTGTGGTTTAAGGTATGTAAGGGCAAACTGGAAGATGTGTCCATGATCGGGTCCGCGAGCACGCCGCTTCAGTTAGAACCACACCGCCAGGGTGTTTGGCTGTACATTGCAGGAGATGCTCTTGCGGCCTGTCATTTCACAGCACTAGAGTTTTGGCAAACTACGAAAACAAAGTGTCACTCGAGCTTCATGAGGCATTTGAGATTAGGGGTAGGGATGAAGAATGGATTAGCGATACTTCGCTGGCTCTATCTATGGGTGAGCTTGAATATTTAAAATGTGGGCTGGGCGGGGACTAACGTGACGTGTTACGTCAGATGGTGTGCTCCGCTGGTATAGCAGTTTGTTCGTTTTTCCTAATAAATTCAGTTGAGAGTGCGCCCTGCGTCGTTGTTATTCTACTCTTGGTCCGTGTTCCTTCGGCGCTTATTTTATATGATGTACCAAGTGGCCCATCTAAGCATTTTACTACGTTCTTGTGCTGCCTTTTTTGTGTCTTGTTTTTGTTGTGACATATAAGGGCAAGCCAACAAGTTCGTGGGCACTGTAATAAGACTTTGCATACACTCAGTGTAAGGTATCAAAGATTTGTAGCACATTACTAAACCACACGGTCATATTGAAACTTATCTTAAAGGCAAGTTGGTCGAAATTAACTAATATTCGCGGCGAGAACTTGGGTATCGCCGCCTGGTGGAATGTTTTCACAACCCAGAGTGAGGATACTTCAACTCCTCTGTTAGTGAGAGTTGGGAAAATGCCAGTGCACTCTAAAAATTAAAACATAACCGCGTGGGTAGCACGTGCACTACCCGTTGTGAAGAAAACAGAAGCGCCACTAGCGAACTGCTCACCGCGAATAGATGCCCTTGCGAGAAAAGTTACATTTAATCTTGATTAATGTTTTTCTCTGACTGCAATCGGCACCAGGACCGGCCTGCTAGAAACAGCATCTCAGCTTATACTGAAGGAAAGAAAGCACGGGCAAAGCTAGCGCACGAGCTGAGCGGGACACAAACTGCGCCTCGAGATGCTCGCGCGCCCCAGCCTGTTGCAGTGCTTTCTTTCCACCAGTGACAGGTGAGACGCTATTCTAGCAAGCCGGCCCAGGACTTTGTAAAGTTGTCGATTGATGTAATTTTTTTAGGGGGGGGGGGGGGATGGGCGAGGGGGAATGGCGACAACTCGAAAACTGGGTTTGAGAGCTATGGCAACAATAGTAGTATCATGTGAAGATGACAGTGAGGTCACTTTCGTGTTAAGGCGCGCACAGCTGCATTGCTTCTACATCGTACAAAAGACAGTCTGCAAACAGATTTGAACGCAAATCCTCACAATATCCGTGCTCCGAATGCCGCACGGCAACGAGTTCAAGGAGAAGCGTGGCACGAGGCATTCGAACCACGGATATCGCGGTCACTGATGGTTGCAGCCTGTGTTTTCATGATGTATAAGTAGTGTTACCCCGGCTTTAGTAGACGAAACACAGCCGCTTGGCGTGAATCAGTGAGGAAGGTAGCCATATTTCACGAGCTCGCACGGAAAAGAAATTGATGTACGATACTGACAAAAGGTTGCCCAGTGTGGCTTCTGCAACAGCTTATCCTATGACGGCTCACAAAAGAGGTGATGACAGTGTTTTCATTGACGATTTGATGGGAACCCCGGGTTGTTTTTACTAATATTTTGTTGCGGCTATAGTATATCCTACTGGACCGATATCAGTTCGACCTTTGGCCAACAATTGCCTTTAAAATAAAATGTGAAAAATGCGCTATATCTTATACTCGTTTCTTTTCGGTATTAATAGTTGGTATGCACCAGTTTCGCTAGCCTTCCATTTCAATTTGAGAATATGGTCTTATACTACCAAATACCCTTATATTATAGCAGACATAACTACCTGTTCTTCCATACCCAGTGTCTTCACTTGTGCGTGGACGCTCTTTAATATCCCGTCAAAGTCGTCAATGGTTTGGTGCGTCTCTTTTGAATCAGGACCATAGCCGTGACCTGTAACAGAAGTTTTCTTATCTAAGTGTTTGTATTTTTACAAAGACAAGGTCACAAATCTGCGTCCTCTTCAATATATATCTACATATTCGGGTTTTATTTTTATTTTAGAAATTCACATTATAATATTACGAGTCCGTCTCGTGATCACTATTTTAACTGCCCTTTATGAGGTCTCGGTATCAAGTAACTCAGTTATGGAGGGATGAAGAGAGAAGCGATTGGAACGAATAAAGTATGCGCATGTAAAAACTCAACATAATAGTACGCTCATGAGGCGAACCTATGCCTGTGTTGATCTAAAGACCCAGGAAACAGCGGTCAGCTACACATGAAACTGATGAGCTTCAATTCCCGACGTGCGCTCTCATCGTTAGAACGAAAAGGTAAAGAAAAGGGAAGGAGCTCCACGCTCTCCGTTCGTGAGTGCAGACCCTGTCCTCGTTTGCATGCTTGCTGCATCCTGCTGCTCTCTTCCTCGCGGGTACTCGACCAGTTTGCTATATTGTGAACACTATCTTGACCGCGAAATGAGTCACATGCTGACTTCCAGTGGACAAAGGCGTTGAACTGGTCGGTCGGAAATCAATCCATTTTGCAGCTTTACCTAGCAGGACCGCATATTGCCATCTGTTCCTCTGTGAGTATGCAGCACTCTCCCCATTTGCCACAGTGGTCTCGGTGCATTACTGTCATGCACAAGAACGACATCGTCTACGCTTAGGGTTGACGCACTACCTTGTTGCACATGGTGCATCAATCGAAGCTTCAGCAAGTATTCATGCTGCCAGCGTTTCCAGAAATGTCCGTTAAGTGTCGTCGGTACTTGATCACCTTGTATAGCTCAGTTCTTTTGTTTTGTTTTTGTATTGGTACTCTGTCTTCGTTGCTGGGCCAGGCAAGCACGTAAATTTGTTTCTCAAGCAAGATATCTCGTGGGGTCATCGGCTTTGGCTCCGTGGCGTCTGTGCTGTCTATTGTGGGAGGTCGGTAGTTAACTATTAATTCAACTTCGGTCAAAACAATGGATAATTCTTCAAAGGTTAGTCATGCCCATACCCAGCACTTTCGGTAGGTGGTCTTTACCGTTCGCACGAGCCTCTCCCACCAACCTCCCGCTATGATGCACTAGGAACAATTAACTTTCATGTTATTCGGTTGTTGGCAAGGCGAGACGTTGGATCTCCTTGCATAGCTATAAACAACAGATGTAGGTCGTTCGATGCTTTCTTGAATGTTAGTGCACTGTCAGAATATATCGTTGTTGGCAATTCTCTCCATGATGTGAAACACCGAAGGGATAATAGAAAAGCTTCTGTAGACATTGCAGAGACAAGTTTAAGATGAATAGCACGAGATACTGCACAAGTGAAAAGTGCGAAGTACGACTTCACGCTTCGACTTGCTGTCCTGACGTACGATGGACCTACAAAATCTACGCTTACAAACATCAAAAGGCGTGCCTTGTCGTCAGTCGGTCAATAGGAAGTGGAGCCGTTGGGGCTGTGTCAGCAGTGAGGCTCTTGCATAAAGAGCAGCTGAATATCAACTTGTTTTTTACTAATCTCCTACCTATAATCCAAAATCGTTCTCAGAGTTCGCGTCAACGTGTCTCGTGTTCCTCCGTGAAGAACCGCTTGCACCGCTTGCACTCAAGGCTGGGTTGCGAAGAACATTCACGAACCAACATCGAAGAGAACGCGCGATAGAGCTTCTTCAAGGAAGGATCCAAGGCTGGGAGTGTTCGTTCTGTACAACCAGGGTTGTGAAGTAGTGCTCAATTGGCATTATGATTGGGCGTTTCACGTTGTCCGATGCTAGCAGCATCTGAAGCCGGCCTCCTACCCGGAGGACATTGTTTTTATCCAAGAATGGACTCACATCTGATAGAGACGATTGCTCGTGAACATGTTCCTTCTCCAAGAGACATTTTATCTTTTCTGGGTGAGTGCTGTCGTGAACGTTGTTAGTCCAGTAGAGGTTGGCCCTAGCTATCTCCTCGGCACCCAGTGGTCCGCTTGACGGTTTGCCGTTTCGACAGTTCTTCAGAAATCAAAACACCACGCCGTCACCTTTGAAGCCCGATAAAGTTCGCCGTACCTCGTTAGAACCATCGGCGGTTCAGGTGGTGTCGCTTGCAAAATCACGTCAAGTGCTTTCCTCTCTTCTTTCAACAAGTCTGCTTCTTCTTTGCTACTCGACCCCAGATCTGGCCATTCATTTTCGTGTTCAGTCAACCACTTTGGTCCTGACCACCAGAAATCACTCGATACCAGTCGAGACCCTGACAATGCCACGGGCATGCAAATCCGCTGGATTGTCACTCCCCGGACAGCACCTCCAACATGAAGGATCAGTGTCTCTTTGTATCTCCGTAACTCAGTTGGTAAGGAACGTCTTCCACTTGGTGGGGTCGCTCTTGACCCATGGCAGTGTGATGAGTGAATCCGTCCACAGCTTATATCCGTACGGAATGTCTGGGATGATCTTCTCAAGATATCGGTGTACTCTCGAAGCGATGACGGCTCCCATAAGTTCCAGGAGAGGAACCGTCTGCTTCTCGCTTGGATCAACACCAGCCTTTCCTAATAAAAGCGTAGGTCGTTCAAAAGGCGATGACGTCTTTGTTACGTACGCTGCAGCTCACATACGCACGTCAGGCTTGCGTCGCAGAAAATATAAGTCCAGGTGTCCTTGCACTGTCCTCCCTCGAATACAACTCTAGAGATGACAAGTACATCCATCTCTTGGCGGGTCACGACACAATTCTTGCCATACGTTCTTCAGATCCTAGCGTAGAGCACTATCCCTTATGATTCCTTTTCGCCCATTGCTTCTGAAACATGTCTTCACTCGGATTGTGAAGGGTGACAAGACTCCCAGAGGATCGAAAATCATGAATGCAACTTGTAAAACAAATCCTTTAGTGCCATCATTCAGCTCTAAGAATTTAAGTAGGGTTGGTAACGCAAATTGCAAGACATCCTGTTCTGGATTCCAGTAAATTCCTTAAACCTTCCTTGTTCTGTGTTCAAAGGCAGGAGTGACGTTTTCTGATTTGTCTCTTTTCGAGAAAGAACATCTCTCAGTGCTTGTGAATTCGTTGGCCACTTTCGGAGTCATTACTGGGTCCTGCATTATAGACTTGGCGCCATGGTCTAAGCTTGATAACTTCCTCCTCGGTACCTGTACAAGTAACCGAGTCGTCCACATAGAAGGAGTTACGAAGTACATCGGCCACTCCTTCTTCTTTGAGGGAAGATTTTTCAGGTGCTGGAGGTTCGTAACCGTCAGGAGAAATGGACTAAAGGTAGCGCCAAAAGGAACCTTCATCCTCCTCGTCTGTACCTTTTCATCCTTAGTCGAAGATTGTAGTTCCTAAAACCAGAAAAAACGGAATGCATTTCTGTATTTTTTCTGTTACATATATTTGAAGAAATGCCTTTTGAATGTCTGAGGTTATAGAAAAGCGGCTCATCCTAAATCCCAGCACAATCCTAATAAAGTTTTGATAAAGCTTGTCTCCTTTCTCCAAGCATTCGTTCAGAGTTTTGTACCCAGCTGTGTGCGAGAAGGCGTCGAAAACGACTCGAAGTCGTGTCGTCAGCGCATTTTCTCTGATGACTCCACGATGTGGCATGTAAAATATTCTGCCTTCGTCACCGGCCGTCTTGTTCGGTGCCACTGCTGCGTGACCCGCTATCAGGTACTCTCTTATAGCATCGTCGTAATGAAGGATTAGGAAGTCAGTCCTGTAGAGTCCACTCACTAATTTCCGAAGTCCCGTCATCGCTACTTGCTTGTTGTCCTTAAAGACGCATATATTGTCCTTCCACGGTACCACCACTTTGTACTCTGTGTCAGACCGGCGAATGTTCTGCTGAAACTTGGACATCACTTGGCTTGTTTCGGACTTTCGGTATCCTGAATCTGTGATTCCCAGGCTCTCGAACTCCCAGAATGAATGGAAAGCGTCTTCAACTTGTTCTGTGCCGGTAATATAAAGGACACAGGCGACTAAGCTCGATTGGGTTCTTTACGACTTCAGGATAGGTGTCCGTCCTTGGAAAGTTCAACCCAGCTTGGTATTTAATGCAACAAGCGTGCTGCAGGTCTTCAATCCGAGTAACTTCACCAGTCATATAGCCCCACACTTGGTCAGAGACTAATCAAAATACCAATGCCTAGTTGTGTGGAAGCCGCTGGAAACATAAGGCGATCGGAAGTAAACTTTTCCTCTTACTCCATGTCAGCTACGAAGACTGAATCCATCGTTAAAGTAGATATGTCTTGACATATCACAGGGATCTTGATCGCTTCGATCTTGTGTGCGTCCATGTTGAACTGGCTTCTAAGTTCAAGCTCCACTACACGACGTTTTTTGCTCTCTTGAGTCGAAGCACAAGCAACTACGTGTTGAGTGCCATCTTGGTGTAGCCAACGCACTTAAGCTGAAGGCGTCTCAACAGATCCTCGGTGACAAACGTCTGCTGGCTGCCTCCGTCGATCACACCTCTAATATACCTACAGGAGGTACCGCGTACAGTCCATGCCGGGAAGGTTTGCAGAAGTACTACTCCGAACCCTGTGATGTCTCGGTGGCTTGATTTAGTTCAAACCGTCATGCTGCATTTTGGGTCGAAATTGTTTTCTTTGGCTTTTATTCATGCCGGGTCACACATGAACTTAGCGTGTCTTCTACCGCGAGTGGCCTTGCTCGATGGATAGAGTGAGTGCCTCTGTATCACCTAATCTCTTTTGTCAAACACTGTTTCTTCTGGTCTAGGTGGAGAGCGGAAGAACAGTCTGCAGTACTATGGCTTGTTCCGTTGCAGAAACAGCATTTCATTTTATTGTATGGTGAGGGTCTGTTGTAGAGCACCGATGTGCTCGGTCTAGAGGATTCACGTCGCGCAATGTTGTCCTCATATCTTTTGGTCTTTGTGTCCTTCGTTTCTGCGGTCTCACACTCGCTCTACTCCCGACTTTTGACCTTGATAGACAGAAAATCAAGCAGTCGATCCAGTTCTGAGCGGCCAGGCTGGCTGGTGGCACCAGGCATGGCAGTCGCCGCAGACAAAAGAGCGGTTCTGTGATAGTTCACGATGATTGCGCTTGGAAGTGCTCGCATCAAAATATCGCAGAGCATCAATGAAAAGCTTGACTTACACCCGAATGTTTGGAGACCTCGTATATTGGTTTGCACCTGGTCGAACATTGTGCGTAGGTTCGAGGTATCGTTGGCTGACTTAACAGGTGAATCAACCTCAGTCTAAAGAAATAGTCCTGCTCCAATTGTTTCTCGTCTCCAAGACGGTGATTGAGGATCTCCATTGCATTCGCATAGCAAGTCTCTGTCCTTGGTAACCCAGCAACAGCTGCTCTCGCTTCTCCGCCCAACTACATTCGAAGGTAACCGAACTTTTCGCTGGTGGACAATGTGGGGTTCCTGTGAATCGTTTCATCGAATTGCTCCCAGAACTCAGACCACTTTGAGATTTCACCCTTGAATGGCGTAATGGTGAGCTTCGGTAACCTAGTTCCCGCATGTATGATGCCTTGGGCGTCGATTGGTTGGCGACTAGGTTTCCTGGGAACTCCTCGTGACGATATCTGGTCTATAGAATATCTTTTCCCTGCATTTGAGGGCACTGATGGAGGCATTCGTTTCACCTTCGTACTGGACGACTGCCTCAAATTCGGTTTAGAATGAACCATCCGGTATGTGTCTCTCAAACTCTTCGTTCAACTTCCTGAGCTCATTGTTATGGCGCGCAATCTTTCCGCTGTGGTAGTAATCTGGCTAATCGTTGAATCTTGGTTTGGCAAGACAGGACTTGATTCGTTGATGAGTTGTGTATTTTGTGCCCGTCGTGTCGTTCTTTTAGTTTTCAGCTTTTCCATGGGGCTCCACTGCGCTGCCAAGTCTTCTCGTTGGTTGTCCCGGTCTTTGATTCTCGGGTTTCGGCACCAAAGTGTTGATTTGAATAACCAGTATAAAGCGGTAGCTTCACAAGAAACTGAAGAGCGCGGCTACTGCATGCCACTGTACTCGCCGAACGCGTTGGAATGCGGAAACAAAACGCCGGACTCTGGTGTTTCGCGTTCTATTGCGTTCGATGAGTGCACTGGAGGCAGACACG
>JAZHYW010009480.1:0-58972 GCA_037355805.1 Ixodes ricinus
CTCGCTCGGCGGCCAACAACTTTCTTTTACCGGCGCGCTGGAGGCGCGAGCCCGCAGCGCTATGGGGTGGCGGCACTTGAAACTGACACGTGGCGGCCAATGCGGAGCCTCGTTCCTTGAAACTATGACACGCGCCAGCCAATGGGACCTATCCATCAGATTTCGGCCTCACTGCGCTCCACTGGGAGAAAAGAGTTTAGGTTAGGTGCCGTTTGGCGCGGTTTCAAAGCTGATGACGTCGGCTCGCTTCATAAGACAATTAATGCTTTCGCGTTAAATACACAAACAAAAACAAAACAGGAGAAAGCAGTTTTGGTCGCGAGAGGAGGGCGGCGTTGGGACTGATTTAGTCGAAGCCTCGAGTGATCGGCAATAGTTACAATTTCAGAGCGGGTGACCGCCTTCGGACCGTTTCGGCAAGTCCCGAGTGATCGGCGATAGAGCTACGAGTTCACTAATAGTGCTAGCCCTCGTACTTACTTGACGATATCCATACCAACCATCGGGAGAGCATGCGGACTCCAACTGTGAGTGCGCCGAACCGAACACATGACCCAAGCCGAGGCTGCATGCTCTGCCTAGTTAATAACTGTCGAAAGATTAGTATAGGGTGACTTTCAAAGTTTGCGGAGTGTGACAGCTGTGTTGACATAAACAAACTAATGAGCGATTTTTGGCTACGGACTCACTTAACGACGAATTTCAGTATCTGTGCATGTGTGTCTCAACGAGGGTCGTCACACCTGCATGGATTGCGGCCGAGATTTCAAACCGAAAGCAGCGTTGCATCATATGGTTTCGTGCAAGCACGTCACAACAGCGGCCACTGTAATAGCCTTCCTGCTGATCGCGAATTTTTAGAGCTCAGCTCTTAGGCGCCCGTTTCCGGCAGAGCGGCGTCGCCGTCGCCGTCGCCGTCGCCGTCGCCGTCGGGTGGGCATAGCCGCGCGGTGCATGATGGGTAAATTTTCCCCGCTAAATCTAGCGGAAAATTTTCCCCGCTAAATCTAGCGGAAAATTTTCCCCGCTAAATTGGCGGAAAATTTTCCCCGCTAAATTTAGCGGGGAAAATCCCCCCTCCTCGTGGTCACGTGACCCCCAGGCCACGTGACCCCCCTCTCCCCGAGGTCACGTGACCCCCCCCCCGCCGTGCCTTCCCCTCCTCCTCAAGAGCTGCGCTCTAATTCGGCGTTACAGGGAGTTGTAAACGGCTTTTTTTCTGCGCACTATTCGCACAACAGAATTTGTTCTGCCCGTCAAGAAGGAGGAATGACCACCAGCAGGATACGATGACGTCACGTGCAAGCTACGTATCATTTGCAGAATGAGAACGGCGAAAGTCTTTATACAATGACCGGACTCTGGCATGCGCTTGTTGTCTTTTGTTGTACTTTGGCTGCGCGTGCTTGTTCGAGGTTCATAAGACGCCGCAGCGTTATTAAAGGTAAGTTCGGGCAGCAGGTGGAACAACTGAAGGACCTCTGTGCCGTTCTAATCCTGCCGGTGACTGCACTTACCGTCATAGAGAAAAGCGCGGACACATTTCTACTCTTAATGAATAGCAAAGAAGGTCCAGGCGCCATTTAAAGGTCTAAGACCGTCCATCTCAATGCAAGGTCCGCGTGCTATTGTTGAAAGAAGGACTTATATTATAACCCGATATAAACACTAGTAAAAAGGCGTATCTGTAGTAGCCACATATACCTAAAGGTGCCGGCCTACAACATATAAAAAGAGGTTATAGTAATTGGGAATGTGCAGAACTCGCGTGCTTCAAGACATATCGAACACCAGAAACTCAAACCTGACGTTTGTTCTTGACTATTATTTCCTACACCACCTTTACCGTAATCGTTTGTTGTGTAAGCAAGTGGGTAGCCGTTATAAAGCGACAAATATGTGATTCATGGAAATGAGATGGAAAAGCGTTCTTAGTTAGAAAGCCTTTTTATTGGCGACACCTGAAATATCGACGGTATACCTGGCGGCTAGGAGATAAAGTTGTACCGTCATGTTCGCTCGGCAGTTTTCTCGAGCGAATCAGCTGCTCGCAGCGACTGGCTGTACAAAAACGAAGCCATGAAAACAGATAAAAAATGTGCTAAAATTATTAATACTGAGCAACAACATTTTGTGGCACTGTCGCCCTGTTGTCAAAGCCAAGAGAGCGCATACATGAGCGCCCATTAAAGGTAGACACGCGCTGTCCTTCTCTCTCCAAATTCCGCACAAAGTAGCTTCTGAGCAGAGCACTATTATTCCTAACTTTTAAGCCGCATCTCGGTTTCGTGAAATTAGGTTGTGAGAAATATACATTTCTTACACCTTAAATCAAGTATGAATATCCCGAATTGAATAACAAATGCACAAAAAAGGCTGTATGATTTTAATTCAAACACTTGCATTAAGGATAAACAGAGTGTTTCACCGCTTTCGGATAGTTTGGTACAATGCATGGTCGTAAGCTGGATTAATAAAGCCCTCCACCCTAGCCCATGACCCGTTGTTGCGCAGTGGTACCACACCAAGCATGTAGCACAGCACATTGTAGACGTCCACTATTACCAATGCTGGCACTTCTTTACTTTCGTGAAGTATCGCTGTCAAAACGAAAGCATGGAAAATCAACCTCATGCGGAAATTCAGTCAAAATATTGTATTATCGATAAATGCTCAATCATATTGTTTCCAGACCGTTACGTGACCCTTGGTAAAAAGCAATACAGAAAGTTTATAAGCTCCACTCTAAGTTCTGCCGGTGCCAGGAAACAGCACAGCAGGGGCAAGGCGGGAGAAATATACTTTTACAAGACACCCGCCAAGTATGCTTGCAGTATATTTAGCTTGGTAATAGTATATCAAACATATACTTTTATTATGAACACCTTTGTTGCCAGACTGGGTCTAATCGTACGTAACACCGCTAGAATACGAAGTAAGCTATAATTAAATTAAAAATACACTTAAGAATAATACAATTATTCTTCAAAGGTACTTTTTTGTTTCATAGAAGTCAAAAGAAGTATACTTAATGTGTATTGCATTTTACAAAGGGGACCGTTATGCGACTCTTGCGAGAACCTAAACATTTCACGCGATCAAAATTGAAGTTTTAATTTTTTTTGCGTATGCTATCTAAGCAGTGCACATTTCATCAGGCAATGTTTCACTTAACGCCGTTCAACAGTTTTTGTCGTCACTAGTGGAAGCTGAAAAACGCTATTGCATCTTTACCCGCCTAAAGGAAGTACGGGAACATAAGCGTGCCGGTTCATTCATTCATTCATTTTTTTATGTGCGCAATAATACAGCCAATGTCTGGGCAATGATGCACAAACAGTGAGATTACGAAGTAGTGCAGAGACCACATAAATGCTAAATATTTGAGTTGTGTCAATATCCACTGCGTCGGGGGTGTCATACGAGTGTTGTATGCTGGTCCTGGTGTTAATTGAGATAATTCATAAGAAATATAGAAAGAGAAACTCTAAAAACTCGGAACGTGAAAATGAATATATGAGGATGTGAGACCATTGCAATAAATTATTCTATGAAAGCATTTGTACGAAAAATATTAGATTTAGCTCACGTCATCTTGAACTTAAACAAAGGCCATTTCATGTTTACAGAAGTCTCAAATATTCATAATAAACTGTACGAACAAAAACAATCATATTAATATAAAACAAAAACACTTCCGAACGCTGTCTACCAACACTTGGCCCGTAAGCCCAATAGAGCTCTAGAGAACAGAGAAAATTTATAGCTCGGACCGAATTAACAAAAAAGTATAATCGTAAGTTGCAGGTAGATGAGGAACACTCGCGAATTATGAATTCAACCAGGACCAGTCAAGCTGCTCGGACAGATTTTTATCCTCAGCTCCGACCATGCTTACATGGTAAAGAAAACTATTATTATTATAAATGTTTTGTTTTGTATTGCATCACTCGCAGTACTTCCCTTAATACAAACCTCATGAACGTAAGGCATTCAGCAAACATTTACCTGGGCCGCTAGCGTAGAATATTCCCCACATGTCCGTAATGTTCGCATCGTAGCCATGACTCCCCGCAGGAACTGCACGATATTCGGGAGTCGACTTTTCGGGAGTGCTGAACTGAGGTATATTGGAAAGAAGCACATCCAACCAATAAAAAACTTGTTTTGAATTAAAAACAAAAGCGAGTTCTATGTGCTAAAATACTGTCCTCTTGAGGCGTATTTAGTATATTGAGTTGATTAAAAAAGTTGAGAAACATTGACTGCAAGGTGCTCAATGTTTTACAATTCAGATATCTTATCGGCGCTTGTATGACCAAGCGAGAGGACATTCCCAAGAACGCCGAGTTTTGTGCAGCCTGCTTCTACACCTCAGCGATGTTCGCGTGCGCAGAGCAAAAGTGACGCGTTCTAGTAGGCACGTGTCTGATATTTTGGTTCTTGAAATTTTCATTTTTGAAGTGGAAACAATAGGGTATTTCGTTATAAAGTTAGTCGGCGAAGCAGAATTTAAAATATAGGGAAAGTTCCAATTTTCTATTTCGAAGTTCAGAGGAATTGCAGACTGTAAATTTTATTACTACTTATATACAGTAGATGTAGTGATAGACGGATTATTATTATTATTATTATCGTTCGAAATGTGGGATTTGTGGGAATCTAGATGTTCCGCATGTTCGCTTTCGGAGGTTTGTAATTTCCTTTCGACTTTGTTGAAGTTCTCCGCCATATTCCTGAACCTGTCTAAGACAGCTCACAAAAATAAAACAAAAATAAGATAAAGACTTACTCACGCAGCAGTGTTAGATTACGTTTGGATATTTTGCCACCTAGGACGGCAAGTTACATGGACATACACACGTGCTTCGTATGAAGTATGGAAACAAATTAAAAACGCAGCTCGGTAAGCGACGTGCAAACCACGGATGAACTTGTGAGTCGCAAGCTCATCTCAACGTAACGCAGTAATAGTATGTGAATAGAGCCTTAAGACGCATGTCAATAGAAATGTGACGAAAGGTGCCTCAATGGCTACATAACCTGCGATAACTTAAAGATATTTTTGTTTAATTGTTTATCGTCCTACGTTTGATATTTTGTATTTTTTAAGCGATATTAAATAGTATTGTGCTGATGATTCTTTTTTGTGTGTAAAGGTCTCTGATTTTCGGCCCGCGTAGATCTTCCGACCGGCTAGTGGCTGGTCGCGGTCCTTCAAACGAAGCCCGGCAAGAGTAAGCGCTCGTAAAGAAATGACACTGCAATGCGCACCAACCGCGTAGACGAAGGTGCCAAAAAACCACGAGAGAAACGTAGAAGTGTCCTCTCGTCACATTATTCATTGGACATTGGCATCGCTGTAGCATTTCCGTTATTAGTCCTCTTTTTCATATCTTTGTAACTACTTATGTTAAAATTAATTTGCGTTTGCATGTATGCATTGCTTAGTGACCTATGTCGTACCTATTGCATAGTGTCAGCATGATACGGAAAGAAAGCGCCAAAAACTGGAACAGAGCAAAGGCGCTTTGTGTTGTCGTCTTCTTTACTCTGCCGCTGTGTTTGCGCTTTTCCTTCCGTACAATGAACCAATTGGCCCAACTCAAAATTTTGTCAGCATCAGTTCTATCATTCTCATTAGTCTTCTGCCCTGTGTGAATTTTCCAAAGTTGCTTTATGCGTTTTTTGTGTATGTCTTGTGAGTTTTTTGGGTATTCATTATTCTGAAATGTCATCAATTAGGTAAATATTGAATTTCAAAATGAATTATGATTATTCAATCCCTTAATGCTTACTTAAACTTTTCATTTTGTATTTGGATGTATATCTGACATTATTTATTTGGTTTTTCGCCATTTAGATTTTACTTAAATAATTTTTCGCCCTCGCGACAGCAACAGACCATCGATACGGCCCCTTAGGTAAAACGTTTGAAGACCCCTGTTCAAGTGTAATCTGTACTTCATTAGTGACTTTTTAATGCTTATGTTCTCGAACCTAATATTGTTCTCTCGGTGCACTTCTTGGGCGTTTACGAAGACCAAACCGACGGCAGAAATGTTTAACAAAGGTTATTTAAAGTAAAAGTCGTTTCTTCTGGGTAATTTAAGGATACGTGTTTTATCATACTCTATTTTACCGTCAGCGGAGCTGAAGCCACAAGCGCGAGGCTGTTGTATTGAACCACGTATGCACCACACGAACGAGTGTGCACGGAAGCTATAATAAGAACACGGGGCTTGTACACGTACTCGCGACTTTAGCAACCTATAGGGGTCACCGCTTTCGACACATATGGCGGTAGAAAACAGGTCCTGCCATCCCATGTGCTAGCTCAATGCACAACGTTCGGGTTTAAGCAGGCAAGCCTTGGCTTCAACATGGTTCGCCCCCTTTTCGCCACTACGTTCAATTTCCTGCGGTGCTCTGCCGGCGTGAGAGAGCTTTCATAGGCTTAACCTTCTTCGGAGAGCCGAGGGTAGAACTCTGTCCAACCTTCAGAGAATTATCATGACGTAGGAAAATGTATGAGGAAGGCTTGCAGTACATCAGCATGAAATATGGCATATTATAATATATCCTATGAAAATAAGAAAGACTGGATAGTTGGCGCCGTACATCGTTTGAAGTTAGGTTGGAAAGATCCTTAAGTTAGGATAGTTACAAAGAATGGAATATTTACGATAAATGAATCGGGCTGCCTTGTTTTAAATTGACTCTAGACTTCTGATCTGGTAAAAGTGATTAGGGTCCCATATTGTGCTGGCATGTTTAAGTTTAGATCGTACGAGGTTTTTGTATGCCATTAGCTTTACATGCTGTCGGGCTTGGGAAAAGTGCCTCCGAAGAAAACCGAGAGTTCTAGATAATTTGTCAATTATGTTATCAATGTGAGTATTTTGAGATATGTCCTCCGTGAAAGTGATACAGAAGTATTTGTAAACGGGGACAGGTGAAATCGCAACAAAGTTGTAACAGAACTATGGAATATATATTTTTGAACGATTGGATATGACAATATTTGTTTTCGCAATATTAATAATCATTTGCCATGCTGGGCACCATTCCGCCAGAATTTCTGTCTCATTGGAGGATTTGCGAGTCACTGGGATGGGAAATGCTGGCATATATAACACAATCATCGGCGAAACGTCTTTCAGATGACGACGTTAGTGGAGGTAGGTCATTAATGTAAACCAGAATACGCAAGGGTCCTAGGGCGCTTGCATGTGGTACACCATATGTTACTGAAATTGGATGGGATGAGGTGTCGTCTATTGACACAGACTCTTCGCGATTAGCTAGAAAAGAATAAATGCAATTGGTGACGTCGTTTTCTATGTTTAAAATTGAAATTTTCTGTTGTAATCGTTGATGAGGGACAGTTTCGAAGTCCTTAGCGAAATCAACGAATATTGCATCGGTGGTAGCGGAGGCGTTAAAGCTGTCATGCAAGCTCGTCACAAATTCAAATAGCTGATAATTGCCTGAAAGGGTTCTTCGAAAACCATGCTGACTGTGGGAAAGGTAGCTGTTATCGTTCAGATAGTCCATAACTTGAGAGTAGACGACGTACTCTATTATATTGCAAGGAATACTGGTAAGAAGAGATCGGTCTATACTTGGACGGGTTATTGCGATAACCTGATTTAAAGATAGGAATAACCTATCAAATTTCTATTCGTCGGGTATTTCTGAAGATTACAAAAGGCATAAAAAAGGCTGCACAAGAGAGTGAATATTTTATCATTAGTTAGTTTCAAAAACTGCACTGAAATTTTATCGTCACCACAAGGAGAATTATGGACGCAAATGGTCAATTGATTTTAGCCATTCCACACGGAGTGAATAATATTGAATCCATACTCGTAGTTACAGGATGAGAAGCTAACTGTACAGGAAATGACTCATCAGTAAGGACGTACGAGTTAAATATAAACGCAAAGTCAAAGGGTGATATTACTGTTCCAATACTGTTGTTTAGAACGGGACATGGATTTTCGTGTTTAGGCGAGACCGCCTGCCAAAACTTTCTAGTGTTGGTTGATATGCTAGCATATTGGGAAAATCATGATTAAGAAATTTTGATTTACTTTTTTATTTTCTATTTGCACGTTTCAGCACTCTCCTTGTACTTAACCCAGGATTCAGGAGAATATCTTGTCCTAGCCAAAGAAAACAGCCGTTTCTTTTAAATTATGGAGCTTCTGCAGAAAGGTATTAAACCAAGGGCTCGTTCTATTTTTCCTATTGACACTGATGGGACAAACTCCTTGACAAAGGAATGGATTTCATCCTTCAGCACACCCCTTTCTCTGCTACAGATCGTGTGTCAGAAAGAACCAGAAAGTCGTGCGAAAAAGAGCTGAAAGAGCTAAGCAGTTTGCTGAAATCGGCTTTGCAATAGTTCAGAAACGTTTTCTTAACGCCATTACGCCGAGCAGGAGAAAATCTTGAGCCAATTAGAATGCCGTTGTGACCGCTAATGGTTTCTCGAACGTGGCCAGTGGAAATTCAGTCAGGCTCAAACGAAGAAGAAGAGGTCGAGCACACAATCACCACGCGAAGGATTTGTGACCATCTGAGTACGGTTGCAAGATTGATAGTCAGACAAAAACTCCCTATACTCGGATGAATCATGACAGGACGAATTACGGATAAAACAATCGCTCCAGCTGATATCCGGATAATTAAAGTCAAACCCAAGACTACCGGGCTTCTGGGATACCTGCTGATTATTCCGTTAGTGCATTCGCTCAAAAGGTTCCAGAAGTGACGGGAAAATTATGGCGGTCGGTAACATGCGCCAATAATAAGAAAGGAACATGCTAGTTTCACGCGAATCCATAGTACTTCAAGTTCGGAGTTTATAGTTAAGCGATCGCATTAGAAGGTACTTTTCACTGCAATCATTACACCTCTGCCTCTTGTCTGCAGTCTATCTTTTCAAATAAAAAATGTTGTATTTTCCAAGAAAAGTCATCTCCATGTTGTCCACATCTTCAGATAGCCAAGTCTCGGTTCCAAAGATTATGTGAGGGCTGCACGTGTCAATAATGGGAGAAATCTCATACTGTTTTTACAAAATGCTGCGAAAGTTGCACAATAAAAATAAAAAGTGTGTAGAGGAATAATGTAATATAGTTTGGCTACGCTGGTCGTTATGGGAAGGGAGGGACACAGGATTTTGTTGCTATCGCGGACATTCTTTCACAGAGTTGTTAGCATAATAAGAATATATAGCACTTATTTTCAATAAACATCCTATCAAAGGGAAGCCAGAACGTGGCATTTATGTTTTTCGAGTGCTCAATAAGTCGTTTACGAGCGTGGACTATTTTTGGTGAGTAATCCTCAGTGACGGAAACTTTTGCGCCTTCAGCTTATGTGCAGCGAAAAGAATCGTGTCCCTGATTTTACACTGGTTAAAGCGAACCACGATAGGCCTTTGTTTTCTCGTTTTGATGTTTGCCTATTCTATGCGCTCTGTCAGACTGACCTTGGCTCTACAGAAACTTGCAAC
Organism: Ixodes ricinus; assembly: GCA_037355805.1. NCBI lineage: Eukaryota > Metazoa > Arthropoda > Arachnida > Ixodida > Ixodidae > Ixodes > Ixodes ricinus. The sequence goes on from JAZHYW010009480.1 coordinate 9,527, forward strand.
GACTCAGTTATAACTTTGAGAACTGCAAATTTTGATTTGTGTCAGGCTTCAGTCGGCCAGGAGAAAAGGAGCAGGTTGTTTCTTCTGAAGCTATTATTCAGGTCGTCTTGAGACCTAAGAATTTAGTTCGTAAGCTTAGAATAATCGCTGTAGCGACTATAAGGTTATTCACGTAAGATTTTAATGCTTTGACAATTGTAAGCTCTTGTTCGGTTTTAGATATTCTTGTGCTTATTGCAGCCAGCGCTTCATCGGCTTTTGACTGCCTTTGTTGTATAGCCTGAGTGATTTGCAGTAACTGCTTCTGCACTGTCCCTAACCTAGTTAAGAACGCGACTGCCTCTTTGTCTGGTGTCAATACCTCATTTGACGATGCTTCCCTTGTATCAAGCGAATGGCATTCGATTCGAGTTTCAGTTGCTCGGTGCCATATGGGAAGTTTTAATGACAATTGCTGAAGATGACATTCGCTACCTAACGAGTTCGGGTGAACTCATTAGTGCTTGCTTTAAGACCAACTGAGTAATCTCGATGACAGAAACGCAGTGATGAACGCCGACAGAAAGTTGTAATAAAAAAGGATGGAAACAAAATCATGGCGTTTATGTTTTATTACATATGCAGTACTTATTTTGGCATAGCAAGGTACGAGTATATTATATCACATACTTTGAAGCCATTCTTTTCCTTATCACTTTGTACTCGACGTTCTGGCGCCAGTGTTAAGCTAAAGGTGCAATTTTGATTATATTCTGATGCCAAACTGGCATACAGTTCAAAAAAGATAGCACTAATAAAAGCAAGTTGATACCCTCTGCTGTAAAAACTGCGTACTATCACGTTTGACTAATATTGAATATATTGTGGTCCCTGGAATTATGCTCTATTCTTCAAATATTGCATATCGTTAACTAAAGCGAATTAACCTAATCATTATAATGGCGTTAAATATCATTAAATGATTGCGTGAGACGCGGTTCAAGATTAATTGCGTTTATAATCGGATTGAGATCTGCTGAAGATGACATTATTTTTGTCGTGTGGTGAGGGTATTACTATCTTAAAGCGCAGTCACTGTATCCCCTTCTTAAACTGGTTTCCGTAAAAAGTGAACCGTGGATACAGATAAAACAATATGTACTAGTTAAGTAGCAACACCGGCTCGAGCTACTCTTATTATTGCCAAATACAGATATAGAGTTAATAACTCACCGGCAAGATGTAGTATCCGACATCTGCCATCAGCACAATCGGACCGACATTGCGATTTCTTTTTAGATGCCACTCTTCTGGCACGTCTTCTTTTAGGTAAGCCCTGAGACCTTTGACTTGCTTCCGTTTTATGGACTCATATACCTTTTGGCAGGAGAAAAGATCGTCGTAGCGCAAGCATTAAAGGGAGAAACAGAGAACTGCCATTCTTCGACGTTCCGGCTTGTATATTACGTTATGGTTTGTTGCGTCTTAACTTGCTTGTAATTTCCCAGAACAATACTGCAGCTCCCTGGTATTACGCGTTAAACATAACGTACGCTACGTGACGCGGTTATCTCTAGAGCCGTAATCGCAATGCTCAAACCGCATACAAAACGCAAGGTTTTCACTGCATACATTGTGAGATACTTATTATTGGACACTCTTGGAGCATATACGAAGCACAGTTGCTTCGTACATATGTATGCTTCGAAGATGTCTAGACAGTTTTTGTATGAGCAATGGAACAAGGACGTCCTACAAGAAAAAACACTTCTCCAACAGTGTCCACAGACTGTGTGTTGAATGATGGATAAGCAGTCTGACAGCGGCTTAAGAAGGCGACAACGTTTTCTTTTTATATACAGGGTGTCACAAAAGAAAATATACACGGTCTTTTTTATTGCAAAAATAAACTAGGCATCACCGAACGCTCATTCTCCGCCCAAAGGTAGAGCTAGAGATCACAACCAGATGCCAAAGTTTCAGCCCGATCCGATAAGTTAACCAAAAGTTATAAGTGATTTTCTGAAACGTTCAATGGGAAAATGGCGGCCGATGGAGTTTTCAAACACATGGGGCTTTATGGCACCACAAACCGAAAACGGGCAAAAATGGGCTGCATTTTCCCATTAAAATTTTCAGAAAATCCTTATAACTATTGATCAAGTTATCGGATCGGGCTGAAGCTTGGCATCTGGTTCTGACCTCTAGCTTTACCTTGGGCGAAGAATGAGCGTTCGACGATGCCTAGTTTATTTTTGCGGTAAAAGACAGTATAAATTCTTTTGTGACACCCTAGTATATATAGTGGCAGAAAAAACTGACCAACACTAAATTTTACAAATAATACTTCACCCCCTATGCTGCATAGTGCCCAGAATCCAAACATACCTCCCGAAGGACAGCTGCCTACAGCTGTAGAAGAAAAGCTAGAAAAGCAGCGAACGTTTCTTTGCGGCACCTTTGACGCCGCTGCGCTTTTTTGGTTCTTCTATGAGAAAAAAAATTTTTTTGGGGGGATGTGAGAACAATTTGAAGTAATAAAATGTTTTACAACTATACTATTGGTGCTAAATTAGAACGGTGCCGCACTGTATGGGATCAAAAACCTCAGTTTCACAAACCGCCAATGTGTCGTCGTCCAGTAAAATACAGTTCGAACTATTGAAAAGCGTAGAACGGTTGCATAATTATTCCTGGCTCCTTTTCATTCACACTTTCCTTCTTAAAGGGACGCTAGCACCCTCAAATGTTTTTTTATTTATTTTTGTTAGGCGATTTATTATGGTGTCAGAAGAATATGTAAATTTCCTGTAAAAATGCAAAATGATATAGTTATTAGCGCCCAAACAATATTTTTCTACAGCGTCACATATATTTTTAATAAAGTAAAAGAAACGCAAATGCTCGAATACGAAATCAAAACTGGACTGGGGAAGAAGAGGAAATATAGAGGAGGAGAGCGTTGCTAAAAGTCACGTGGCTGTGCAACTTCCTTCTTTTCTTTTTTTCTTTTTTTCACTCGACGTATTTGGAGCTTTTCAGAAGCCACAAAAATGGGTATCTTATTTTTCGGCTATTTTTAGTATTGAATGTGTGCCTCCGATGACCTACGACTTTGATTATCTTTCGTGGGTGGTTGTGTATAAACCATAGAAAACGGCACATGACCACGGAGAAGAGAGTGAGCGCTACTCAAACAAGCCAGTTCTCGATCGGCGGTTTTCGGGCGGAAGGAAAATGAATTTTGAGCCACAAATTGTGTACTGGGTAGATGGGCTCTCATATGTTTTGTACAAATAAAAAAACTTTGGCAACTATAAATATCCTGCTAGTGTCTCTTTAAAGCGGATCGGTTGATTAGGAAATAGATGCCTCGTTCCGGGACGATAGTCTGATATTGAACTAACTTTTCTATTGCTCCTGGTTGATCAGACAGTGTATCTGAACCAGTTAGGAATGTCACGTACAATTGTACGAGAACGGTTTGTTGGCTTACGATAACTGAACGTAAGTCTGTTTTGCGACGCGTAGTTCTCACTCGAGTGTGCGTTCATCTACAAAGGGGGCATTCTTTTTGACCCCTTTTATAGTGAACGTGAACGATAATATGGTGTGACGGTCATAAATATGATTTTATTTGTTGATTCTTTGATGCCTTTGTCAGCGATTAGAGAACCCGGATGAAGTCACGCCGCTTTCGCCTTTCGTCAAGATATGTCTGTTTAAAGAGGCCGTGCAACGATTTTTACACCTTGAATACATACCACTTACGCCGCCGTCACACTGCTCATAACTCATACAAACGACACTGCGTTCGCTGCATGCAAAATGATATAATTATTAGCGCCCACGCATTAATCATGTTCGAAGTATGTCGGCTTCATACATATACATATATGCTTTCAAGATGTCTGCAGAAACGTTTTTATGAAAAATCTCACAGGGCTGTCACACGATGAAGAAACACGCCTCGGAAAATATCTGTAGGTTTTTTTTTTATAATGTATTAGCAGTGTGAGCACGGCTTTAGAGTAAATACTTATTTTAAAACCGTCCGTGAGGCCCACAAGAATCTTCGAAATGTCTGACAACAATTTCTGAGAGGTCTGATATGACAGTCAAAGTTTTTTAGGGGCCTGACGTGCACTTAAGAGTTTCCTGAAGGGCGAGAGAAGCCCGCCACAGTTTTTAGAAGCCTCTGAGGTCTGTCACGATCTTTTTCGGGGAAGCACGTGAACCGCCATAACCGTTCTAACGGGTCTGTGGGTCGCTCAGTGTCGGCTTCCCGTCCCCGCGTGGGATCGATTTCCTAAAGCAGCTCAGTGTGCGGGAAAGGAAATCTCTCAGAGCCGTTGTTTGCGCCTCTTTGTACGTCCGGCTTCAAAAGATCGTCCAGCCAGCGAAAGCAGCTCCGGGGACGCCACCACAACGGCTCCAGTGACAACACCGTGCCCGTGCTTGGGTTCCGTCAAAGGCGGCCGATGTGGTTTCGCGTTCGTGGTTTTCGCGGAACGTGATGCTGACAGCGTGGTTGCTTTTAGAGCGTAGCTCTTAGACGCCCGTTTCCGAATTTCGCGGCGTCGCTGTTGGCATCGGAATAACCGAACTACATTTAACAGGAAAACTGACGTCACGTGAACTCAACACCAATTTAATTTCCTGCTAAATTTAGCTGGAAACTGTCGTCACGTGACTTGATGTCACGTCACCTATGAATAAATTCAATTTATCCGCCAGATTTAGCGGGAAAATTGACGTTACGTGACCTTAACAGCAATTGAATTCCCTGCTAAATTTAGGTGGAGGTAGACGTCACATGACCTGAACACCAATTCAGTTTCCCCACTAAATTTAGCGGGGAAAATGACGTCACATGACTTGGTGTAACGTCACCTATGAACAAATTGAGTTTCTTTGCTAGATTTAGCGGGAAAATTGACGTCACGTGCGAGGGAGGAATAGGGGAAAGGAAAGAAAGGAGGAGGATGGGATAGGAGAAGAGCGGAAGGAGGGGTGGAGAGGAGGAGGAGGAGGAGGAGGAGGAAGAGGAAATGAGGAGAAGACGAGGAGCAGAGGAGGAGGAGAGGAGGAGAGGGTACAGGGGAGGGAGGGCATACCCTCCCCTCCTCCCCCTCAAGAGGTGTGCTCTAATTTCGCGTTACTGAGATTTGTAAACATCTTTATTTTTTCTGTGTGTTGTACACCTGCTTGTTTTTAGGAGTTGAACAACCGTGCATATCAAAGATTTACCCAGCGGCATTGTTAGTGCATCGAAAGAGAATTTCGGAGACAAAGAGCTTGCTCGCCGCTATATGATCCCCTTACTTCTGTCTACAGCCGCTTGCGCTAGGGTTTCAGTAGATGTTGGTTCTTGTTTTCTTTCTGATTTTAAACACGTACCTAAACGCAGTCTAAAATAACTTCAAATCATGTTTTAAACAACTGGATTTTGTGTTGCGTAGTTCAGCCATTTTGGAGTCTAAAAAGTTGAAAGGCTGAGCGGATCTGAAAGGCTAAAGGATCTGAAGGGCTGAGGGTGTTTGAAGGTTTGAAGGATGTTGAAGGGGTTTGAAAGTCTGCGGGGTCTGATGGGCTGAAGGGGTTTAAGGGCTGAGATGTTCCCACAACGCATCCGGGCTGAAGGGTTATTTTCAATAGAGATCCTTGAGGTTCATAACCTGCGAGTCACGCATCGGATTTTTTTTCTACGCATTGTAAAACGAGAACAAGGAGTGTGCAGGCGAGCTGGTGATAGTTCATCATAATGCAGCATCTAAAACTGCGATGGTGAAAAAAATGAAGAAATATTCAAATCGAATAAAAAGACAACAGTAGCAGAACCTTTCGTTCTCCTACTGTTGTCTTTTCTTCAACTTGCAGGTATGTATAAAACATCTTAGACTGTCTTTTGCGAGCGTGTTAATTCGTAAATATTTGTGGCCTGCCTCTTGAGTGGAAGCTTTCGCTGCTTCATCCAATTCTAGGAGGCAGTGCACCAAATGAAGTCTTAATATGACCGGACAATGTAATAAATCGGGTGCATTTTCTCGCACGTGCATAATGTTCGTGACAAACATCAAGTTAATGATGCATGTGCTGCACTTGGGAAATTGTGTTTCCTAGAAGCCTAATTTTTCGCCTAAAGTAAGTCAGGTTGAGACTAAAGTCAGTCAGGCGTAAAAGTGTAGCTATGATGCCAAGCTACACCTGCAAAGTGCAGGCTTTGGCAAAAAACGAAGGCCACAGGATCGCTGTATAAATCGACACTTGCATGGTTTCCTTAGCGATCTTTATTTGCTTTTAAAACGGGTAGCTCTGTACTATCACATAGTTGTCACGAAGGGCCGATTGTTTCTTTCTGAGTCACCTAAAGCTTTCCATTAATAATATATGTTACCTGCAGTTTTCATTATCAAAATATTGAAATCGCCGTGAATGATCTGGTTTTATAGACCAGAAAAAAATGCATAATCACTGTGAGTGCAATATTGAAGTTCAAGCGTTCAGTGATGAAGCGAACAAGACTTGTTATATTGATTTTTGAACATATTCTTCAACAAGTGACTGGTCTCTTGCCGGTTCTTTTCAATAGCTGTACTTCGAGTCAGACCATTAGACAATTATTGCTAAAACTTCTTATTCTACTGTAATAAGATTGCGCGTAACGTTCTGATATAACAGTAAAAACATAAATGTTGATCAAAATAAAAAAAATAACTTTGTTGGGTTGAATACGTTTCAAATGCGCGCGCTTTTCAATCACTTGCACTTACCTTCATCACTTTATCGGGTTTAGGATACACCATAGAAAATGGCCCAATATCCAGCATAATGTGAATATCATCGGGGTCCACAAGCAAGTCTATATCGATTGTTTTTATTGCCTCCTTATTTGTATTGGTCATTCCGTGGTCGGAAACAATTACAATATTGACCTGTTGGAAAAAATCGTTTCGATTAAATGTTGATCAGCGATTTTTTGTTTTTTTGTGCTTGAGCATAATGTTAGCAATGTTTCTCGAGCTTAAGTTCTGAATGACAAACCTGAATTCATACAGGTTTAAGTGCTTTCACTCTCATAGGCGTATAAAAATGACGTGAAATAAAGGGGAATAATATATGGCACGCAAACCCAAAATATAAGCCTGAAACTTGTAAACAACATATGTCAATATTAGTCACGCGTACGCGAGATACCATAACCAACTGAATGAAAAAAGCTGAAAGGACAGATTCACTAATGCTTTTGCTTCATCTATGAAGATATCAATTAAAATACTTCGATGTAATTTTGTCTTGAAGTTTGTGAAACTAGAAAATAAGGTTTCGCGTGTGCCGAGGTTCGCTAAATCACAAGTCGACGGGGGCGCAACCAACACTGCGCAACCTACGTTATCTACATTGCTATTTTGTTTTCGAGCGCAACTCTTAGGCGCCCGTTTTCGGCTTGAGTGGCGTCGGCTTCGGCGTCGCTGTCGGCGTAACCGCGCGGTGCATTATGGGAAACGTCCTTTAATGCACAGCGCCGAAATGTCGCGTGACGACGCGCGTTTCGCGCATGAAGGAAGAAGGAGGAGGAGGGAGGAGAGGGTACGGAAGAGGACGAAAGATATACACTCCTCTCAGTACCCTCCCCTCGTTCTCCTCAAGAGCCGGACTCTAAATCGGCGTTACAGGAAGTTGTGAACGTCTTTAATTTTTTTATGTTAACTTTCCCATGCAAAATATTCAGGTGACGCCACAGCCGCGCCCATCTGCCTTTTTTTATTTTTGTAAAGCATCTTTTATCACCCGCTTCGGTGCGCACCGGGGCGCCGGGGCGTCATCTTCAACAAAAAGCACCAGTGCGCACCGAACGTCTTTGATAAATGGAGCACACCCTCCCAGCGCGGCCTAACATTGCACACACTGAGAAAATTGATGGTGCACCGGGGTGAAATTCCTGCCAGCATTGTAGTCAGAAGCGCGAGTAACGGACCGGGACAACCGCGCGGACGCTCGCGGAGTGACCATATGGTCTGTTATGTTCACTCCTCGCAGGGGCACGTAATGAATTCCTGGTCAGCTCATCCGACAATGAGGACAACGAGGTACGGGGAGCGATGAAGAATCCGATTCCGCGTCATTGACACGTACATAAAACAGCATAAAGCGACTGCCTCAAGAGGTCACACAATGTATACAAAGCAAAACTATACGTGCTGGCGTAAACAATGAGCTACATGGACCGCCTGCAATGTTGTGGCGCGATTTTGTCTTTAATACACAATAGCGTCCACAGCGTTCGTAAAATCCGGAAAGAAGGCACACTGCTCCGACAGAACCCCGACAGAACACGCACACGACGGCTGAGATTGACCGTTCAAAAGACAAAGCGTGAGCAACGTGCACAAAAACCCGAGGTGATGCCTGGTGGCGTACACTACCGGAACTGGCGGCGACGCTAGGAGGCGCTAGCCACCACCTGGTTTAGAGGGTTCAGCAACATGCACCGCAGAGAGTTTGCGCCATTCATCGCGAAATATAGAAGGCAAATGAGGAGGCGCCATTGGCCGAAAGCGGGCTGGGCGTGTTCCAGGGCATCTTCGCAAATTCGAATGTGGCCAACCAGAAGCCGGAAATAGTACCCTGGTGGTGGTCGCGAGAAACGAAATCAATAAGTGCGTCACAGTAAGTCTCGGAGACTGAAATATTGTCGCGAATGACAAGTGATGAGGCGGTGAATAACTGAGTAAACTAAACGTTTAATCGGGCGAACTTGTGCCCAAAAATAAAGAAGGAAACAAAAGATAACAGTAGAGCGTCGCGGGCGTCGAAGTCGGCGAAAGAGCAGAGTCGAACGCTGGGGCGAAACTGGCCTGGCTCGCCACGCGAAGCCCCTTATGTACACGCGTAGGCTTCTGGAATAATCGGCGTAGAAGGTTCGACGCGTAGAACTTTCTGACCTCGAACAAGCGACACGGTTCTCGAATTTACCAGAACATTACATTAGATGTCAACAAAAAGGCGTCCCCGCGGCCAGGAATCGAACCCTGGCTTTTCGCGTGGGAGGCAGGCGCTATAACCGTTAGGCCACGCGCGCGCTGCCTACTTGGCAAGCTGCGCGCGCGGCATTACTCCCCTTTAAAAAGTGCATCGCCCCGATGCAGCACAAAACAAACCAAACAAAAAGAACGGTAATCTAAAGAGTCATTTGGAACACATAAGGTCCACAGTCCTATCGAGCGTAGTACGGCTTCATGCGCACGACGTGGACGACTTCTGGTCGTGGAGGGCGGCGTGATGAAGTCCGTGTTCCGTCGGGCATCACCTCGTAGTTCAGATCCCCGAGTCGACGAAGCACTCTGTAGGGTCCGAAGTAGCGCTTCAAGAGTTTTTCGCTGAGACCACGGCGGCGGATCGGTGTCCACACCCACACCCTGTCTCCGGGCTGGAAGTGGACGTCCCGACGACGAAGGTTGTAGCGGCTAGTGTCGACTCGTTGTTGGGCTTGAATACGGTGTCTGGCGAGCTGGCGGACTTCTTCTGCCCGTTGGGCAACCACCTGGGCGTCGTCGCTTCCGTCGACAGCCGGTTCGTGGGGTAACATCGCGTCCAGCATTGTCGATACTTTGCGACCATGAACCAGCTGGAAGGGTGTCACTCCGGTGGTCTCTTGCACGGCCGTGTTGTAGGCAAATGTGACGTACGGCAACACCTCGTCCCATGTCTTGTGCTCCACGTCGACGTACATGGAGATCATGTCGGCGATGGTCTTGTTGAGTCTCTCTGTCAGCCCGTTGGTCTGCGGGTGGTACGCTGTTGTGCGCCGGTGGCTGGTGTGGCTGAGACGAAGGATTTCTTGCGTCAGCTGGGCCATGAACGATGATCCACGGTCTGAGATCAGAACTTCGGGAGCGCCGTGCCGGAGGACGATGGACTCGATAAAAAATTTGGCGACTTCCACAGCAGTCCCTGCAGGAAGGGCTTTCGTTTCGGCGTACCGTGTGAGATAATCTGTGGCAACGATAATCCATCTGTTTCTTTGCGTCGATGGTGGGAAAGGACCAAGTAGATCCATTCCGACCTGCTGGAACGGTGCGGTCGGGGGAGCAATCGGCTGCAGGAGACCTGCCGGCTTCGTCGGCGGTTTCTTGCGTCGCTGGCACTCGTGGCACGACCGTGTGTAGAAGTGAACGGTCTTCGGCAGCTGGGGCCAGTAATACCTTTCACGAATTCGGGCCAGCGTACGGCTGTAACCAAGGTGTCCGGACGTCGGATCGTCATGGCAGGCTTGAAAGACCTCCTCTCGAAGGTCAGCCGGGATTACCAGCAGCCACGGCGAGTTGCTGTCCCCAAAGTTTTCTTTGTAGAGTACACCTTGTCGAATGGCGAAGGTGGGCAGGGTTCGTGAGAAAACACGGGGCACGGTACTCCCGCGCCCTTCCAGGTGCTGAATTAAAGCGCGCAGCTCAGGATCGTTTCGTTGACGTCGTGCCAGGTCGTCGGTGGTCAGTGCTCCTAGGAAGCGCTCGTCGTCATTGTCGTCGCTGGTGCCGGAAGGTGTTTCGACAGGAGCCCTGGACAAGCAGTCAGCGTCGCTGTGCTTGTGGCCTGACTTGTAGACTACAGTCATGTTGAACTCCTGTAGTCGGAGACTCCATCGAGCGAGGCGTCCTGAAGGGTCCTTGAGGTTCGCAAGCCAGCAGAGCGAGTGGTGGTCTGTGACTACGCGGAACGGGCTCCCGTACAAGTACGGGCGGAACTTCGTGATTGCCCAGACGACCGCAAGGCACTCCTTTTCAGTCGTGGAGTAATTTCTTTCCGATTTGGAGAGCGTCCGGACTTGCGTAGGCGATGACTCGCTCGGTGCCTTCTTGGACTTGAACCAGTACCGCTCCAAGTCCTGCATTACTAGCGTCCGTGTGAATCTCGGTTTCCGCATCCTGATCAAAGTGTCCTAGGACAGGAGGAGTCTGGAGTCTTCGCTTCAGCTCGTCGAATGCCTGCTGCTGCTCCTCGGCCCATTCGAACTTCTCGGCGTCCTTCGTGAGGTTTGTGAGCGGTGCGGAAATCCTTGCGAAATCCCGAACGAAGCGTCGATAGTAGGCACAAAGTCCGAGGAATCTTCGCACGGCCTTCTTGTCTTTCGGCGCTGGGAATGCCGCGACGGCGCGAGTCTTCTCGGGGTCTGGGCGGACGCCTTCGTTACTAACCACGTGGCCTAAGAACTTCAGTTCGTCATAGGCGAACCGGCACTTTGACGCCTTGAGGGTGAGCCCGGCGGTCTGTATGGCTTGGAGAACAACTCGGAGTCGTCGCAAGTGCTCGTCGAAGTCAGTTGAAAACACTACGACGTCGTCAAGGTAGACGAGACAGCTCTGCCACTTCAGCCCTGCCAGTACGGTGTCCATGACACGCTGGAACGTTGCTGGCGCCGTGCATAGTCCGAAGGGCATCACTTTGAACTCGTACAGTCCATCCGGCGTGACGAAGGCTGTCTTCTCTCGTCCCGTTCGTCGACTTCGATCTGCCAGTAGCCGCTCTTCAGGTCCATCGATGAGAAATATTGAGAGTGGCGCAGCCGGTCTAGCGTGTCATCGATGCGGGGGAGCGGGTAGACGTCTTTCTTCGTCACCGCGTTCAGCTGTCGGTAGTCCACGCAGAACCTAAGCGTTCCGTCCTTCTTCTTAACCAGCACTACTGGAGACGCCCACGGACTGCTTGAAGGTTGGATTATGTCGTCTCTCAGCATCTCTTGAACTTGCTCCTGGATCACCTCCTTTCTTTAACGGAGACTCTGTACGGTGATCGATGCACAGGGCGCGCGTCGTCCTCGGTAACGATGCGGTGTTTCGCAACGGCGGTTTGGCGTACCTTCGACGACGTCGCAAAGCAGTCGCGGAATTCGGCGAGGAGGTTAAGCAGCTGCCGTCGTTTCGGGCCCGGAAGCTTAGGGTCAATGTCGAGCTGCGCTGGCGACGTACAGTCTTGCTGAGGTGGCGAAGTTTCGTCAGTAATCGCGGCGATTTCGACGGCGTTTCGAAGTTCCTCGACGTGGCCCACGGCTGCACCTTTCGTGAGGTGTTGCGTTTCATTTCGGAAGTTTGTAACGAGGACCACAGTCCGCCCATCCTGAAGTTCGGCCACTCCTCTTGCGACGCCTATTCCTCTTCCCAGGAGCAATTGAAGGTTGCCTTCCAGGACAACTTCGCCGCAGGTAGCTGTATCGGCCACGACGGGTACGAGAACACTTGATCGCGGCGGCAGGTTCACGTGGGCGGCGGCGACTCGGACGGCGGCTGACGCTGTTTGGGGTTTCTCTGAAGGCGGAACAGGCTTCCGCAGCGTCAATCTGTTCTCACCCAGGTCGATGACGGCGCCGTATTCGCACAGAAAGTCCATGCCGAGAATGACATCTCTGGAACAGTCTTGTAGAACGACGAATTTCACAGGGCACGTTTCGCCGTGAATTTCGACGCGAGCAGTGCAACTTCCGACAGGCGTGATAAGGTGTCCTCCGGCGGTTCGAATTTGTGGTCCTCCCCAGGGCGTCGTAACTTTTCGCAGGCGGCGAGAGAGCCTCCCACTCATGACTGAGTAGTCTGCTCCGGTGTCCACGAGTGCCGATGCGTCGTGGCCGTCGATAACAACATTTAGGTTGTTGGACACCGTTGCAGGCGCGTCGGTGCGATGCGAGGCGTTGGGAGAGTGGGAACGCTCCGGCGTTTTTGGAGGCTGTTTGCTTCCGTCGTCTTCGGCAACGTCACCTCCAGGCGTTGCCGCACTTAGTTTTCCCGGCGACGCAGGGGAGACAGGCTCTCTCGGCGAGGTCGTGGCGCTGGGGACGCTGAACGTCGTGGCGATGGGGAGCGGGCTTCACGGCGGCGAGACGACACTGGGGAGGGCGAACGTCGGAGGTACTCCTCGATGTCGCGAGGGCGCTCGCCGTACCTTGGGCGCGGGTCGTTCGGGTGGAACCCGCGCAGCCCCAGTTGTCTGTAGGGGCATCGGCGGTAAATGTGGCCGGCTTCACCGCAGTGATAGCACAACGGGCGTCGATCGGCCGTCCTCCACACGTCGGTCTTCCGTGGCGCTGCTGGTTCTGCGTGGGCGTGCGCCCGATCTTCCTGGCGTCGGGAAAACTGCGGCGCTGGAGGTTCCCGTCGGGGTGGCGCCGTGTACGGGTGAGCAGGGGCGGTGGTCGTCGGGTAGCTGCGGCGTAGCTCAGCGTCGGTGGTTCGGGAGCGGCGCTGACAAGAACTTGTGGCCGCAGCGCCTGCTGAACTTCTGCCCGGACAACCTCGGCGATTGAGGGCGAATCCGGGTTTGCGGCAGCAGGAAGAAGCTTCCTGATTTCCTCCCGCACGACGTCCCGGATGATCTCGCGGAGGTCCGGGCCGTTGCAGCTGGAAGTCGAGAGGGCAGCGACGCCGGGAAGTCGCTGGTAATGGGAGGCGCGTGCTTGGAGGGCGCGCTCGATGTTGGTCGCCTCCGTGACGAAGGCTTCGACGGTGGTCGGCGGGTTGCGGACGAGGCCTCCGAAGATGTCATCCCTTACTCCCCGCATCAGGATCCGCAACTTCTTTTCGTCGGTGGCTTGAGGGTCGGCGCGAGCGACCAGGTGCAGGACATCCTCGACGAAACTGGTGATGGTTTCGTTTGCGCCCTGGGTCCTCATGCGAAGAAGGTCCTCGGCCCTCTCCCGTCGATACTGGTTGGTGAAAGTCCGTCTCAGCTCATCCTTGCAGGCGGTCCACGAGATCAACGAAGTTTCGCGGTTCTCGAACCAGTGCCTGGCCGTTCCTTCGAGTGCGAAGTAAAGATTCTGCAGGCGCTGTTCGTCCGTCCATCGATTGTGCTGGGCCACTCGCTCGTACTGTTGTAGCCAGTCCTCGATGTCTTCATAAGGTTCACCATGGAAGGAGGCGGGCGTACGGGCAGCGACGGGTAGACGACGACAGAGCGGGTGGAGTCGCGACTAGTCGTCACGATCGGCCTCGTTGGCTGCTTGGTTTCTGGAAGCAGAGGTCCGAGTTCCGGGTGTAGGCCTTTGGTACGCGACGGCTTGCTCGGGCGTCGGCGTCTTCTGCGTAGGGTAGCCTTCCGGTGCTGAGCACTTCACTTGGCCGGGATGTCTTCGTTGGTGTACGCTTCACGGGCATAGACAGCGATACCCCGCACCTCCACCAAAATGTCACGAATGACAAGTGATGAGGCGGTGAATAACTGAGTAAACTGAACGTTTAATCGGGCGAACTTGTGCCCAAAAATAAAGAAGGAAACAGAAGATAACAAGTAGAGCGTCGCGGGCGTCGAAGTCGGCGAAAGCAGCAGAGTCGAACGCTGGGGCGAAACTGACTGCGGCTCGCCACGCGGAGCCCCTTATGTACACGCGTAGGCTTCTGGAATAATCGGCGTAGAAGGTTCGACGCGTAGAACTTTCTGACCTCGAACAAGCGACACGGTTCTCGAATTTACCAGAACATTACATTAGATGTCAACAAAAAGGCGTCCCCGCGGCCAGGAATCGAACCCTGGCTTTTCGCGTGGGAGGCAGGCGCTATAACCGTTAGGCCACGCGCGCGCTGCCTACTTGGCAAGCTGCGCGCGCGGCAATATGGTGCACGTAATCTTTCAATCACGGTCGTAAAATATTATGGTCGAAGAGCGCGACTAGCGGAAGGATCGACATTATCCATACGCCAGGCGTCAAAGGCCGGGAATCTGCCGCCCGAGCGGTTACACTCTGTCCACGCATAACAAAGTTCGAGCGGCACATTCGTTTCTTGCATATTTTTGCATCATCATAATCGAAACATCCCGTGTACCATATATTCAACCATGAAAAGTTACTAGACTTAACCCTTACGTTCTTATAAAAACTGGTCCTCGCTACCACCGCTTGGGGATTTTTTTTTTCTGCTTTTTGGCCCTGAGAGCTTACCAATCCCTCTATCTGCGTCTGGTGCACGCTCTAGCTCTTCCCGTTCCTCCCATTGGCAGTTTAATAATTTAAAGCCATGTTACAAATAAAAAAAAAACAGGGCGCGAAAAGGAAAAAAAAAGTAGAACGATTTTCGTGTATGGCTTGTCAAATTATGAGGCGCAAGTGAAAACCAGTCTTCTGCGTTAAGTCCTTATTTCGAACTCTTTTTGTTTGCAGTCCGCCCATTGAAAAGCATGCAGGAAGCGTCTCAGCACGCACCTCGTAGCGCTGCGCCACAGTGTTTTTCCGCAACAAAAAGGCCGTCTGCTTTCATCGCCTTCACCATGGCAACGAACGCCGAATGACCTTTTCGGACGGCGCGTGTATCACTTGGGAGCCTGTTAACACAAACCCTCACCTGTGTTCACGCCGCTTGGAGCTGCTCCACAGTTTGCTGCAACAACAGTTTCTTCCGCTGCGACCACAGTTTCCGACCACAGTCTGGGGATGCTCATTACAAAATTATTAAACTTCGGCTAACAAACGGCATTCGCATAATCGGCGTTAGTTGCCATGATGAGGAGCGATGAGAGCAAACGGCCTTTATTCTGCGGAAGAACACCGCGGCGCAGTGATACGACGCGCGTGCTCAGGCCCTTCTGGCAGGCTTTTCAATGGGCGGAATGTCAACAAAAAGAGATCGAAATTAAGACTTAACGCGGAAGGCTGGTTTGCTCAAGCACCTTATGATTTGACAAGCCTTAAACGGAAAGCATGTTTTTAGACAGTAGTTTGGAGATAGTTTTTGTTACAACAACATGGGTCTAAAATATAAATGTGCCCTCCCATTGACCAAACTCTCCCTATACACGGCTCTGAGAAGCATCTATCCATCTATCCACCCGACTCACCCGGCGCAGTACAGTTTCTCTTCGATATCGTACAGACTCCGTGCTTCAACACCAAGTAACACGGTGCAGGATACTTATTTCAGGGAAACCACAGTGCAGGTCAATCGAAGATGCTACAGCGATGTTCACCTGGCTTGGCAAGGCCTTTGCGTGCCCGTCACGTTGTGAAGGCATCCCGCAAACATGTGCTAAGTTGATCCCTTCATAGTGTAGATATTTTCTGTCACATTACTAAAATTTAGGAATCCGTTTTTGCAGGTCCGACACGATCGATTGGCGCGTGGTGTGTTCTAAAATTGACATCACTTCGGAAGCAAAAGTGAATATCCGCTCGCAGAAAAAACGTGAAGAGCTCGGAAATATAAATTAAATAGATGACTTCTGACACTTCAAAAGCGGCATGTAAAATTATAGCAGGAGAGTCGTTGCGAAACCGGACAGTTGGAAAGTCGTTGCGAAACCAAACTCCCATCTACATTCCACAACCTTTCAACAAACATTACAATTAATATAAAAAATACATAAAAGCAATTAATCATTTATATTCAGAACATACTTTTTATTCGAAAACGTAAATTAACCCAATTAGCCTCCTGTACATATGTACGGGGCTCAATGTGCTCAACGACACGAAGCTTCATGATACGAAACGGAGCATCGTAGGGTGAATATTTAACCGTGTTCGTTGCAATGCAACCTCAAGAATGAAAGAGAGAAAAAAAAAAGAGAGGCGTGAGTAAAAAAAAAAAACGTTAAAACTATTTTGGTGCTTGAAAGATGTACGCATGCAAACACACACACACACACACACACACACACACACACACACACACACACACACACACACACACACACACACTACAGGAGCCAACGAGCAGGTTGGAAAGCCGTCTGCCGGGTGACATACTATAAGTCTCTGTATTTCTTCCCTGGTAGCTTTATGTAAACTATTTCCACAGATTTGCCTTCATCAATCTGTTGCTTCGAGTAGCCAGGGTAAGGCTCGAAGCACAAAGGTCCTAGTATTTTAATGCGGCACCGGCAGCGGCCTTCCGGTGCGTATCTTAGTTTCCTTAACGAGGACCGATAAAATTGACGGTGGGCCGAGGTACAATTCAAGCATGCATTGTGATCAAATGCGAGAATAGCAGTCTGCGCAAAACCGCGCAGAGGCGCAGACTGCCGAGATGGCTTGCGAGGACGTACTACAATCCTCAAAGTGGCGTGTGAACAATTCCTGGTAAACATTTGTGGAACTTAGACGTTCAACTATACTACGTGCTCACACCAGCAGCAGTAGAGTAAAATGCCATTCCAATGCAATTAATGATGCTGTTGCTATGAGATTATTATCTTTATGTGCGGCCTTTTTGTCGTCTTTTATGACATATAAGAAGCAAGCCAACAAGTTCGTGGGCATTGTAATAAAGGCTCAGTACACTCAGCGTAAGGTATCAGTGTTTGTGGTTCATTACTAAACCCTACGGTCATATTCAAAATTATCTTAAAGGCAAGTTGGTTGAAATTAACTAAAATTCGCGGCGAGAACTTTGGGTATCGCCGCCTGGTGGAATTTGTTCACAACTCAGAATGAAGATACTTCAGCTTCCTCTGCTGGTGGAAGCACGGAAAATGCCAATGCACGTGCAATACCCATAGTTGGTAGAAATTAACCAATACTGGCGGCGAGAAGTTCGGGTATCGCCGCCTGGTGGAATGTTTTCACAACCCAGAGTGAGGATACTTCAACTCCTCTGTTGGTGAGAGTTGGGAAAATGCCAGTGCACTCTAAAAATTAAAACATAACCGCGTGGGTAGCACGTGCAATACCCTTTGTGAGGAAAACAGAAGCGCCACTAGCGAACTGCTCACCGCGAATAGATGCCCTTGCGAGAAAAGTTACATTTAATTTTGATTAATGTTTTCTCTGACTGCAATCGGCACCCAGGACCGGCCTGCTAGAAACAGCATCTCAGCTTATACTGAAGGAAAGAAAGCACGGGCAAAGCTAGCGCACGAGCTGAGCGGGACACAAACTGCGCCTCGAATGCTCGCGCGCCCCAGCCTTTGCAGTGCTTTCTTTCCCCCAGTCACAGGTGAGACGCTATTCTAGCAAGCCGGCCCAGGACTTTGTAAAGTTGTCGATTGATGTAATTTTTTTAGGGGGGGGGGGGGGATGGGCGAGGGGGAATGGCGACAACTCGAAAACTGGGTTTGAGAGCTATGGCAACAATAGTAGTATCATGTGAAGATGACAGTGAGGTCACTTTTGTGTTAAGGCGCGCACAGCTGCATTGCTTCTACATCGTACAAAAGACAGTCTGCAAACAGATTTGAACGCAAATCCTCACAATATCCGTGCTCCGAATGCCGCACGGCAACGAGTTCAAGGAGAAGCGTGGCATGAGGCATTCGAACCACGGATATCGCGGTCACTGATGGTTGCAGC
Source organism: Ixodes ricinus (assembly GCA_037355805.1). Classification (NCBI taxonomy): domain Eukaryota; kingdom Metazoa; phylum Arthropoda; class Arachnida; order Ixodida; family Ixodidae; genus Ixodes; species Ixodes ricinus. The sequence continues at coordinate 27,774 of JAZHYW010009480.1, forward strand.
CTGTGTTTTCATGATGTATAAGTAGTGTTACCCCGGCTTTAGTAGACGAAACACAGCCGCTTGGCGTGAATCAGTGAGGAAGGTAGCCATATTTCACGAGCTCGCACTGGAAAAGAAATTGATGTACGATACTGACAAAAGGTTGCCCAGTGTGGCTTCTACAACAGCTTATCCTATGACGGCTCACAAAAGAGGTGATGACAGTGTTTTCATTGACGATTTGATGGGAACCCCCGGGTTGTTTTTACTAATATTTTGTTGCGGCTATAGTATATCCTACTGGACCGATATCAGTTCGACCTTTGGCCAACAATTGCCTTTAAAATAAAATGTGAAAAATGCGCTATATCTTATACTCGTTTCTTTTCGGTATTAATAGTTGGTATGCACCAGTTTCGCTAGCCTTCCATTTCAATTTGAGAATATGGTCTTATACTACCAAATACCCTTATATTATAGCAGACATAACTACCTGTTCTTCCATACCCAGTGTCTTCACTTGTGCGTGGACGCTCTTTAATATCCCGTCAAAGTCGTCAATGGTTTTGGTGCGTCTCTTTTGAATCAGGACCATAGCCGTGACCTGTAACAGAAGTTTTCTTATCTAAGTGTTTGTATTTTTACAAAGACAAGGTCACAAATCTGCGTCCCTTTCAATATATATCTACATATTCGGGTTTTATTTTTTATTTTAGAAATTCACATTATAATATTACGAGTCCGTCTCGTGATCACTATTTTAACTGCCCTTTATGAGGTCTCGGTATCAAGTAACTCAGTTATGGAGGGATGAAGAGAGAAGCGATTGGAACGAATAAAGTATGCGCATGTAAAAACTCAACATAATAGTAGGCTCATGAGGCGAACCTATGCTTGTGTTGATCTAAAGACCCAGGAAACAGCGGCAGCTACACATGAAACTGATGAGCTTCAATTCCCGACGTGCGCTCTCATCGTTAGAAAGAAAAGGGAAAGAAAAGGGAAGGAGCTCCACGCTCTCCGTTTGAGAGCGCAGGCCCTGTCCTCGTTTGCATGCTTGCCATCCTGCTGCTCTCTTCCTCGCGGGTACTCGACCAGTTTGCTATATTGTGAACACTATCTTGACCGCGAAATGAGTCACATGCTGACTTCCAGTGGACAAAGGCGTTGAACTGGTCGGTCGGAAATCAATCCATTTTGCAGCTTTACCTAGCAGGACCGCATATTGCCATCTGTTCCTCTGTGAGTATGCAGCACTCTCCCCATTTGCCACAGTGGTCTCGGTGCATTACTGTCATGCACAAGAACGACATCGTCTACGCTTAGGGTTGACGCACTACCTTGTTGCACATGGTGCATCAACCGAAGCTTCAGCAAGTATTCATGCTGCCAGCGTTTCCAGAAATGTCCGTTAAGTGTCGTCGGTACTTGATCACCTTGTATAGCTCAGTTTTTTTGTTTTGTTTTTTGTATTGGTGCTCTGTTTTCGTTGCTGGGCCAGGCAAGCACGTAAATTTGTTTCTCAAGCAAGATATCTCGTGGGGTCATCGGCTTTGGCTCCGTGGCGTCTGTGCTGTCTATTGTGGGAGGTCGGTAGTTAACTATTAATTCAACTTTCGGTCAAAACAATGGATAATTCTTCAAAGGTTAGTCATGCCCAAACCAGCACCTTTCGGTAGGTGGTCTTTACCGTTCGCACGAGCCTCTCTCACCAGCCTCCCCGCTATGATGCACTAGGAACAATTAACTTTCATGTAATTCGGTTGTTGGCAAGGCGAGACGTTGGATCTCCTTGCATAGCTATAAACAACAGATGTAGGTCGTTCGATGCTTTCTTGAATGTTAGTGCACTGTCAGAATATATCGTTGTTTGAAATTCTCTCCATGATGTGAAACACCGAAGGGATAATAGAAAAGCTTCTGTAGACATTGCAGAGACAAGTTTAAGATGAATAGCACGAGATACTGCACAAGTAAAAAGTGCGAAGTACGACTTCACGCTTCGACTTGCTGTCCTGACGTACGATGGACCTACAAAATCTACGCCTAAAACATCAAAAGGCGCGCCTTTCGTCAGTCGGTCAATGGGAAGTGGAGCCGTTGGGGCTGTGTCAGCAGTGAGGCTCTTGCATAAAGAGCAGCTGAATATCAATTTGTTTTTTACTAATTTCCTACCTATAATCCAAAATCGTTCTCAGAGTTCCGTCAACGTGTCTCGTGTTCCTCCGTGAAGAACCGCTTGCACCGCTTGCACTCAAGGCTGGGTTGCGAAGAACATTCACGAACCAACATCGAAGAGAACGCGCGATAGAGCTTCTTCAAGGAAGGATCCAAGGCTGGGAGTGTTCGTTCTGTACAACCAGGGTTGTGAAGTAGTGCTCAATTGGCATTATGATTGGGCGTTTCACGTTGTCCGATGCTAGCAGCATCTGAAGCCGGCCTCCTACCCGGAGGACATTGTTTTTATCCAAGAATAGACTCTACATCTGATAGAGACGATTGCTTGTGAACATGTTCCTTCTCCAAGAGACATTTTATCTTTTCTGGGTGAGTGCTGTCGTGAACATTGTTGGTCCAGTAGAGGTTGGCCCTAGCTATCTCCTCGGCACTCAGTGGTCCGCTTGACGGTTTGCCGTTTCGACAGTTCTTCAGAAATCAAAAACACCACGCCGTCACCTTTGAAGCCCGATAAAGTTCGCCGTACCTCGTTAGAACCATCGGCGGTTCAGGTGGTGTCGCTTGCAAAATCACGTCAAGTGCTTTTCTCTTCTTTTCAACAAGTCTCTTCTTTGCTACTCGACCCCAGATCTGGCCATTCATTTTCGTGTTCAGTCAACCACTTTGGCCCTGACCACCAGAAATCACTCGATACCAGTCGAGACCCTGCAATGCCACGGGCATGCAAATCCGCTAGATTGTCACTCCCCGGACAGCACCTCCAACATGAAGGATCAGTGTCTCTTTGTATCTCCGTAACTCAGTTGGTAAGGAACGTCTTCCACTTGGTGGGGTCGCTCTTGACCCATGGCAGTGTGATGAGTGAATCCGTCCACGAGCTTATATCCGTACGGAATGTCTGGGATGATCTTCTCAAGATATCGGTGTACTCTCGAAGCGATGACGGCTCCCATAAGTTCCAGGAGAGGAACCGTCTCCTTCTCGCTTGGATCAACACCAGCCTTTCCTAATAAAAGCGTAGGTCGTTCAAAAGGCGATGACGTCTTTGTTACGTACGCTGCAGCTACATACGCACGTCGGCTTGCGTCGCAGAAAATATAAGTCCAGGTGTCCTTGCACTGTCCTCCCTCGAATACAACTCTAAAGATGAGAAGTACATCCATCTCTTGCGGGTCACGACCACAATTCTTACCATACGTTCTTCAGATCCTAGCGTAGAGCACTATCCCTTATGATTCCTTTTGCCCATTGCTTCTGAAACATGTCTTCACTCGGATTGTGAAGGGTGACAAGACTCCCAGAGGATCGAAAATCATGAATGCAACTTGTAAAACAAATCCTTTAGTGCCATCATTCAGCTCTAAGAATTTAAGTAGGGTTGGTAACGCAAATTGCAAGACATCCTGTTCTGGATTCCAGTAAATTCCTTAAACCTTCCTTGTTCTGTGTTCAAAGGCAGGAGTGACGTTTTCTGATTTGTCTCTTTTCGAGAAAGAACATCTCTCAGTGCTTGTGAATTCGTTGGCCACTTTCGGAGTCATTCCTGGGTCCTGCATTATAGACTTGGCGCCATGGTCAAGCTTGATAACTTCCTCCTCGGTACCTGTACAAGTAACCGAGTCGTCCACATAGAAGGAGTTACGAAGTACATCGGCCACTCCTTCTTCTTTGAGGGAAGATTTTTCAGGTGCTGGAGGTTCGTAACCGTCAGGAGAAATGGACTAAAGGTAGCGCCAAAAGGAACCTTCATCCTCCTCGTCTGTACCTTTTCATCCTTAGTCGAAGATTGTAGTTCCTAAATCCAGAAAAAAACGGAATGCATTTCTGTATTTTTTCTGTTACATATATTTGAAGAAATGCCTTTTGAATGTCTGAGGTTATAGAAAAGCGGCTCATCCTAAATCCCAGCACAATCCTAATAAAGTTTTGATAAAGCTTGTCTCCTTCCTCCAAGCATTCGTTCAGAGTTTTGTACCCAGCTGTGTGCGAGAAGGCGTCGAAAACGACTCGAAGTCGTGTCGTCAGCGCATTTTCTTTGATGACTCCACGATGTGGCATGTAAAATATTCTGCCTTCGTCACCGGCCGTCTTGTTCGGTGCCACTGCTGCGTGACCCGCTATCAGGTACACTCTTATAGCATCGTCGTAATGAAGGATTGGGAAGTCAGTCCTGTAGAGTCCGCTCACTAATTTCCGAAGTCCCGTCATCGCTACTTGCTTGTTGTCCTTAAAGACGCATATATTGTCCTTACGCGGTACCACCACTTTGTACTCTGTGTCAGACCGGCGAATGTTGTGCTGAAACTTGACATCACTTGGCTTGTTTCGGACTTTCGGTATCCTGAATCTGTGATTCCCAGGTTCTCGAACTCCCAGAATAAAGGAGAGCGTCTTCAACTTGTTCTGTGCCGGTAATATAAAGGACACAGGCGACTAAGCTCGATTGGGTTCTTTACGACTTCAGGATAGGTGTCCTTCCTTGGAAAGTTCAACCCAGCTTGGTATTTAATACAACAAGCGTGCTGCAGGTCTTAATCCGAGTAACTTCACCAGTCATACAGCCCCACACTTGGTCAGAGATAATCAAAATACCAATGCCTAGTTGTGTGGAAGCCGCTGGAAACATAAGGCGAACGGCAAGTAAACTTTTCCTCTTACTCCATGTCAGCTACGAAGACTGAATCCATCGTTAAAGTAGATATGTCTTGACATATCACAGGGATCTTGATCGCTTCGATCTTTGGGTGCGTTCATGTTGAACATGGCTTCTAAGTTCAAGCTCCACTACACGACGTTTTTTGCTCTCTTGAGTCGAAACACAAGCAAACCTACGTGTTGAGTGCCATCTTGGTGTAGCCAACGCACTTAAGCTGAAGGCGTCTCAACAGATCCTCGGTGACAAACGTCTGCTGGCTGCCTCCGTCGATCACACCTCTAATATACCTACAGGAGGCACTGCGTACAGTCCATGCCGGGAAGGTTTGCAGAAGTACTGCTCCCAACCCTGTGATGTCTCGGTGGCTTGATTTAGTTCAAACCGTCATGCTGCATTTTGGGTCGAAATTGTTTTCTTTGGCTTTTATTCATGCCGGGTCACACATGAACTTAGCGTGTCTTCTACCGCGAGTGGCCTTGCTCGATGGATAGAGTGAGTGCCTCTGTATCACCTAATCTCTTTTGTCAAACACTGTTTCTTCTGGTCTAGGTGGAGAGCGGAAGAACAGTCTGCAGTACTATGGCTTGTTCCGTTGCAAAAACAGCATTTCATTTTATATGGTGAGGGTCTGTTGTAGAGCACCAATGTGCTCGGTCTAGAGAATTCACGTCGCGCAATGTTGTCTTCATATCTTTTGGTCTTTGTGTCCTTCGTTTCTGCGGTCTCACACTCGCTCTACTCCCGACTTTTGACCTTGATAGACAGAAAATCAAGCAGTCGATCCTGTTCTGAGCGGCCAGGCTGGCTGGTGGCACCAGGCATGGCAGTCGCCGCAGACAAAAGAGTGGTTCTGTGATAGTTCACGATGATTGCGCTTGGAAGTGCTCGCATCAAAATATCGCAGAGCATCAATGAAAGCTTGACTTACACCGAATGTTTGGAGACCTCGTATATTGGTTTGCACCTGGTCGAAGATTGTGCGTAGGTTCGAGGTATCGTTGGCTGACTTAACAGGTGAATCAACCTCAGTCTAAAGAAATAGTCCTGCTCCAATTGTTTCTCGTCTTTAAGACGGTGATTGAGGATCTCCATTGCATTCGCATAGCAAGTCTCTGTCCTTGGTAACCCAGCAACAGCTGCTCTCGCTTCTCCGCCCAACTACAGTCGAAGGTAACCGAACTTTTCGCTGGTGGACAATGTGGGGTTCCTGTGAATCGTTTCATCGAACTTGCTCCCAGAACTCAGACCACTTTGAGATTTCACCCTTGAATGACGTAATCGTGAGCTTCGGTAACCTTGTTCCCGCATGTATGATGCCTTGGGCGTCGATTGGTTGGCGACTAGGTTTACTGGGAACTCCTCGTGACGATATCTGGTCTATAGAATATCTTTTCCCTGCATTTGAGGGCACTGATGGAGGCATTCGTTTCACCTTCGTACTGAACGACTGCCTCAAATTAGGTTTAGAATGAACCATCCGGTATGTGTCTCTCAAACTCTTCGTTCAACTTCCTGAGCTCATTGTTATGGCGCGCAATCTTTCCGCTGTGGTAGTAATCTGGCTAATCGTTGAATCTTGGTTTGGCAAGACAGGACTTGATTCGTTGATGAATTGTGTATTTTGTGCCCGTCGTGTCGTTCTTTTAGTTTTCAGCTTTTCCATGGGGCTCCACTGCGCTGCCTAGTCTTCTCGTTGGTTGTCCCGGTCTTTGATTCTCGGGTTTCGGCACCAAAGTGTTGATTTGAATAACCAGTATAAAGCGGTAGCTTCACAAGAAACTGAAGAGCGCGGCTACTGCATGCCACTGTACTCGCCGAACGCGTTGGAATGCGGAAACAAAACGCCGGACTCTGGTGTTTCGCGTTCTATTGCGTTCGATGAGTGCACTGGAGGCAGACACGTAGCCAGGGGGAGGCCAGAGGCCCAGGCCCCTCCCCGAAAACTTTAATTTTGCTGGGACCTCCTCTCCCCCGTCCACCTCATACAGCATTTTGTCATGGGCGCCCCCCGTCCCCCGAACCAAAATCCTGGCTACGTGCCTGATTGGAGGCAAAGGCCTCCAATGCGTTCCGACGTTCTGACGTTCCCACGCGCTCTCGTATCTTCCTCTTGCTCAGTTTCTCAATGCATAACACGGTGTAGGCGATCAGTAGAAAATACCAGCGAAAAGAAAAAGAGAAATATAACACGCAGCCAATAGACTTATTCCAAAACTCGAAGGGCCTCATTGCGGCGTAATACGACATTATGCATTGTGGGAATCAGTGGGAAGCGAAATCCACACGTGCTCCGCTCCTAACCCACAGGTTCCCAGAATGCAACTCACGGGGTGCCGGATTTATGGAAATAGTCTATTGAGCTACGGTAATTTGACAAGCAGGGCAGTATGGGGAGAAGTATATTGAATTGTTTCCGGACTTTTTTAAAGTTAATAACAAAGGCATTAGAAACTGTTCTTAAAAATAATGCTTGACGTAAGAGAGAAGTCCTCACTTAAGTTACGTCTTTTTATATCAAAGAACATTAGCCTTATGAATAGGAAAAATATTTCTAAATATGCCGTCTAGTCTCGAAAGTCACACTGGAGCTCCATTCTGCGTCGACATTTCAATTGCCTCCGGGTTCTTTGTAATTCGCAACTTTCAGCGATTGTGGTGTGCGGTGTGAGAATTGCGCTCCCTAGCTCCTGGATGATCGGCTTCACAATAAAAGTCCTTGCTTAATCCTTCTTGACGTAAAAAAGATTAAGTGAGGTTCTAGTACTGCTCGCATATAGCAAAACCAGAATTACTTACGCGTCGCAGATCCAGCCTCGTGCTGCTGTTCTACGACGACCATCCAGATGACAGCTATTTTGATGGGCACCAGTACGCCCCGTATAGGTCGTCAAAGTTACGAATTGCAAAGATAGAACTGGGGTAAGGTGTACTAGAACTGGGAGGTGTGCCGATTGCGTCGGCCACTCCATATAGCAGCAGGATGTCATGTGGTCCAATTCTGTCACGAGGGGCCTGGGATTGCGCTGCCAGTCACAGCGGGGTCAGGAGGCCGGCCGTACAGCGTTTAGCGAGGCTGACTTGGGTCGTGTTGGAGGTTGGAGTGACTATTAAAGCGACAGCTTTAAGGAGCTCACGTCTCAGAAGAGCCGGCCCGGCGTTGGTGTCGGTGTCGACGTCGGTGGGACAAGAAAATCCTGATTGGTCGATAAGTAATTTATTTTCTTTAAAGAAAAAAATTGAAGAACATTAGGCGGAGCGGGATCGAAGCCATGACGTGTATCTGACTCGCAACCGGCTTTTCGGTTGCGAACCAAACATGCTATTGACTAGGCCACGCAGACACTTTTTTTGTTTTTGTATTTGAAGGCCACGCAGACACGCTTGAACGGCTTGGAAACGAGCAGCGGGGATTTATATTTAGCTATTGCGTTTCACTCTTAAAGGCAAAGCTTAAGCGTCCTCCCGTAATTTTCTTTGTTTTGCGTTGTGTGTGAAGCGACACAATATTGTCTGGCTGCTAGCTCTGCCGAAAGACAAGAGACACAACGATTGCAAATACTGTGAAGAAAAAGACTGAACGGTGGTGTTTTTTGCCGGGGTGCAACATGAGTTGGAACACATGCAAAGAGAAACAATCCTCCTTTCGGGCACCGAGCGACGCCCTCTGTTCGCGTAATGGTATCGTCTGATTCCAGGAAACAAAAATCTACTGCGTCACGCGATTGAATTTTTGTTTTCTGAATAAAAAAAAAAGAAAACTAAATTGGTGCAGAGAAAAATAGAAGTCTGACATGTCACCTGTGTGACATGTCAGATAAAAACAAATTTCTTTAAGTGGGATTGCCCTTCGATATCTACAGCAGTTGAAGTTGCTCTGTTTACCATGCCAATCTTGGTGTCTATTTTCATATAATGCACGTTCACTAGATGAAATTAATTCGAAAATTTCCTGGTCTTTAATCTGTGGCTGAGAATGCAGAAGTCAAGAAAAGCTCGCTTTCATGAAACCATGCTACACAAATATTATATAGTGACCAAAGCAGAAAAAACAAGGTATTTGAAGGTTTGCAAAATGTACAACTTCCGAAAAGAATATTTAACTAAGCTTTGACAATAAAGTGGAGAGGAAAGCATCGCATATTATATCGTACTCCAAATTCGCTTTTTAATAGTGGCACGTATAGTGAGATAGACAATTATTGTCCTATAACCGCAAAACGAAAGAAAACACATAAACAAGCGAGACAATGTAACTGACCGCTCCCAAACCGCATTTACGCTTTGCATATAAGCCTCTGCCGCTAGCGCAAGTCACGTTTTTTTACAGGGGTGTGTGATAGGATGGTACTTATTCTTTTTCACAACAAATTTTACAACAAAGCAAACCCCCCCCCCCACCCCCAACCACAAAAAAAAAATGAAGAGTACGTCTATTTTTACGCTGAATAGAGCATCTCTACTGCAACCGCCAGGCCTCTGTCAGCCGTCGGATTGCCGCGAACTAAAGCCCCTCAATAACTGAAAAGTGCCGCCATTCATTGTTGTGGAAATGCTCCACTTTAGGGAGGAAATTGGCGTCTGAAATCTGGGTCAGTGCTGCGCAGTGCCGCCGTGATCTTCCCAAGGGCTATACGTTGCGCGTGCCTGGTGCATCGACGCACATTGCGCTACTTTTAAAACATGACCGTGCTTTACCGCGCTCTGCCTCACAGCGCCCTCACCGGCGTGCTTGCACATCGCGACATAGTCACGGCCGCCGGACGACACACTTCCCCATTTTTGGTACACACTAAATGGGGGATATATACTCGAGTGTTTTAGCGCGTGAGCGCACCGTAGATCGGAGCACGTGGGGTAAAAGCTCGCGCTGCAGAACCCAGAGATCTCGGGGTCAATCGACACCCCTGGCCGTTTCGATCAGGATGAGCATTGTACCGGCTTGCGGTTGTGTATCACTACTGTTAAATCTACGCTAAAGATCCCGGGATAGCAGGGGTACTGCACAAGCTAAATTTAAAATTACAGCAGGAGATCCCAGATACCTAGGGAGGCTGACCAATTTCCCGCTGCCTAAACAAACCGCAAAGTGCAATTATGGAAATTAGGGGTGATACATTTTCCGGCACAAAAAATAACACTAATGAACAGCTGCACAACATGGCTTAGCTTTGTTTCGCTTCACTTTTTTTAATTCGTTGTGCTCCGAGCAGAGGTCGGCAGTTTAGGTCGCCCTCACTCACCGTCACCCTCATAGCCACACTCACCTTAGCCCCTCATTCAGCCTCACCCTCAGCGCCTCACTCAGCCTCACCCTCATCTTCAGCCCTTCACTCACCCTCACGCACTCATGACCCTCACGCCCCTCACGCACTCATCGCCATCACGGCCGTCACACATTCATACCCCTCATGCGCTCACCGCCCTCACGGTCCTCACCGCCCTCACGGCCCTCACGCACTCATACCCCTCACGCACTCCCCGCCCTCACGGCCCTCACACCCCTCACGCACTCCCAGCTCTCACGCCCTCACGACTCTCACGGCCCTCACGCACTCATACCCCTCACGCACTCACCGCCCTCACGGCCCTCACACCCCTCACGCACTCACAGCCCTCACGGCCCACATGGCCTTACAAATCCCCCACGGTCCTCACTTACACTCACATTCATGCATTTTTAGGGTTCAGAAATACACCCTTACCTCACCTGTAAAGATGAGGGTTAGTGAGGGTGAGTAAGGGTGAGTGAGGGCACTCATGAGTGAGGTTTACTGAGGTATGCCGGCAACAAGCAAAACGCCGCCCGTTCAACAGCGCCTCGCTGTCTGAAGCGGCGAGCGAGCGAGCTCCCGACCATTCCGACCCAGCTTCTTTTTTTCTCAAACGTAACAAAGAAAACGGCCAACCTAACGCTAGTTGAGCAAACCGCGCTATGTAAGAGCGCCAAACAGCGAGCCTTAGCTTGTGCTAACTCCTTCTTTCTTCCCCGTTACTCAATAATCAAACCACACCAAGCATCCGCGTGGCGAAATTCCTGCGAGGTGAGCGTTCACCCCCGCTTCCCGGGAGATGCCGCGAGAGGCGTCAATGCCTGTTGCGACCCCTTACAAATTCTTTACACCTTCAAGCGAAATCAGGCCTCACAGAGAACAGATCGTCTCGCACAAGCCTCACACGCAAACGCAAGAGCTTCATTTGACCTCAGACCTCTCACGAACTAATGCCCCTTAAACTCCTCACCGCCCTCACGGCCCTTACGCCCCTCACGCAATCATAACCCTCGCGCACACACGGTCCTCACGCCCCTCACGGTCCTCACGCCCCTCACCTGGTCCGCATGCCCCCCACGCACTCACGCCCTTCACTTACTCATTAGCCTCACACCCCTCACGGCCCTCACGCACTTATGCCCCTCACGCACTAACCGCCCTCACGCCCCTCACGCACTCATGGTCCTCACACCCCTTACGGCCCTCACGCACTCATGCCCCTCACGCATTCACAGCCTTCACGATCCTCAGTCACTCTCACACTCATGAATTTTCGTGTTTTAGAGACTCACTCACGTTCACCTCGCCTGTGGAGATGAGGGTGAGTGAGAGTAAGTGAGGGCCCTCATGAGTGAGATTTGCCGAGTTATGGCTCCGAGTGCAATCTGAAGGCTTTCCCGCCGAGGGTTGAAGTCCAGTACGCTATCGCTTTAGTGTAAATTCAATGGGCCATACGATGACCATAGAGCGGATTTGTTGGTAATCAAAAAATAAAAATGAGAGCCTGTCCTATCTGCAGATGGAATTCAATCCAGTGATTCGAAGTTTGTTTGTCTTCCAAGTGCTTATAGTCTGGGAAGTTTCGTGAGCAGTAATTTAAGGTTCAAGGTTTTTAAGACGTGCGCCCCACCAAGTGCTTGCCGATGTTACATTTCACTCTCAAGGCCTAGCAAAGCAGACGTTACAAGAAAAAGCTGCCAAATCACTGCACGTAATTAACGTTTTTAAGGGAAAAGAAAAGCCGCGCTGCGTTTGCTCTAAACCATACTAGGGTCCCACTTCTCACCGAAAGCAGGTCGTAAAGCTATTTCTAGGCAGTGGCGTCACGAGGGTCAGCGGCACCCGGGGCGGTAGCCCGCCGTAACACCCCCCCCCCCGCTAACGCGTGGCCCCCACGCCCCCCCCCCCCCCCGCTCTCGCGTGGCCCGCCTCGACTCCGCCCCCCCTCCCACTCTCGTGGGCCGCCGCGACACCCCCTGAGCCCTGCACCCGGGGCGGTCCGCCCCCCGCCCCCCCCCCCCTTGTGACGCCACTGTTTCTAGGCCTACATTTTACTAAGTACTTCCATAGCCTCCTCTATACTCACAAAGCCTGGCAGTTCGATGACGGAGCCATAAAGTTCCCGGTCGCAGATTTAGAGCGCGAGGATCTGGTAGCACAGAGCATCAAAGAGACATTTTTCGGGGAACCTGGACGTCAATGCACAGCTTTCGCAGCGGCGAGGACTCGTTCACTTGTTCGCTCGGGAGAACAGTGTTTCGGCGTCTCGCCGCAGCGGGGCGCCAGTCACGTAGCTCTCTTCTTATATGATGTCTGCAGCTCTACCTTTTGCATTTCGGCGGTCGCATCTCGTGGCTATCTGCCAGGCTTTGTCAGCATAAAGGAGGCTATAATACTTTGTTTCACCTTAAGTACAGACGCAGCCAACGCTACGAGCTGATGAGACAAATCATGCAGCGTCAAAAGCGCACCATCATGGTGTTTGGAATGTTTCTTTGCGTGTTCTATCATAGCTGAACCATTCATAAGTAGAAAAGGTGGAGTTACTTGCGCTTTCGATGCGTCTTGATTGGTCCCATTACTTCGTATCGTCGGCTGCATCTAGGCTCAAGCTCAAACGAAGTATAGCCTGCTGCCGAAGCAACAACAGCGTCCTTGGTCACCTTGTTTCTCATAATGCCAGCGCACTGTGTCGTCAATGGCTGCAAGAAATGATTTGGCGGTAAAGGTAAAGCCTGTTGTTTGTTTTTAGATTTTAAACAAATAAACATTTGCCTATCAAGAAAAAAATTAGATAAGTGACATGAGGAAAAGGAGGTCAGACGCATCATCACGGCAACCAAAAGGGCGCTACTGAACTTGCAGTGCATTTTATCACGGGTACGACGGCTTTATAAGCTTTCGCTGAGTCTTCCATGCATAGTTAAGCTTCATTTTGCAACCTTTTTGCAGCCTAAATCCCAAAATTATGAAGCTTTTGGTGATGCACAATAAGTGGTGCTCTACAGTTCACAAATCGTCAATTTTAGCGAAAGGCTTTAACAGTGTAGAGTCGTAAGAACGTCTCTTACTCTGCTTGCCATGCAAGCAAGCGATTTTCTCGTATTGCGGACGCGACGACCTTTTGTGGGTTAAGACGAAGGGATTAAATATCTTCTGAATTTGACCATCAAGTTATTTAAAATAATTTATTCCAGAAACCAGGGTCTTCTATTTGTACGCAACGCAGTTTTGTTTTGTGTGAAGGGAACGTTATAGCTGTTAGTTTGGATCACCCCCTATGATTTGTTCCTTTTCACGCTCACATTACTCTATACTCAAATTGTTCTAATATTACAAGCGCCAATAAATTGCGAAACACAGTTTGTGACTGCGTGTGCGAGCCAGGATTGTCCCACTCTGCAGAGTATTAACAACTGCTCAAGTATTATTAAACATACCTGACACCAGCTGATTCAAAATTGTCTTGCTTCGTCCGTTACTTGGCTCAGCTAGACTCATTGTTTGCTCGAATAAATCTAATCTATGCCCATTGCAGTCCACTCAACAAATTTTCCGGTGGACTCTGCCAGTTTTGTGCTCAAACATAGCCTCCTTTATACTGACAAGGCCTGGCAGATCACCACGAGACGCGGCCGCTGAAAGTGAAAAGGTTGAGCGGCAGACAACGGATGAGAGGAGAGGCATGTAACGGGCGCCCCGCCGTGGCGAGACGCCGAAACACACAAGCGATGGAATGTCCGCTCGTGCTTCTCGCGTTCTTCGCGCTACGGCTTCTTTTCTCGTCGGGTTCGAACATGGCCTCCGAGATCCCGAAGCGCGCTGGCTTCGGGATTTCGGAGGCCCTGGTTGGAAAAACCATGTTTCGGGTCCTTGCCGCTGCAAAAGCTGCGCGCTGACTACAGGCTCTTCGGGAAATGCTCTATGCTACCAGATCCCCGCGCTCCAAATCTGCGACCGGGCACTCTATGGCCCCGTCGTCGAACTGCAGGCTTTGTGAGTATAGAGGAGGCTATGGCTCAAGGCAAGGCTGGCGCCATTGGCTTTCACTACGATTCGAAAAAAAACAAACAGTTTCTTGAGTTTTGGATTGGCGTCAGGGAGCTTAGACGATACTCTTGCTCTTTCACTGACCATTTTATCATTTCTGGAGGACGGAAGCGCATTTCCGGCCATTTCAGGTAGAGTCTCAGATACCTGGCAACAATGACTTTATGCACCAAGACAGCTGGCTAAAGTACCGTAACTCTGAAATGGAGCTTATTGCAGTAACTCTAGACACCGCATATGATTCATTCTACACACTTATGCCGTTAGTCTGCGTCGTCGACCCACCTGCACTGTCGGGGCCTTCGTAATAGAACATTGCCATGTCCAAGGAACCCTTTTTCATCGCTTTGAGTGACTTCTCCACAAGGTATTTCGTTTCTGTGTTCACTGTGCTCCAGGTGCCCTTGTACTCAGTACAAAAGTTTGGCTTAGTCCCGTTGAAATCCACCTGGCAGCCGTCCCACCAGTGCATGTCGACAATTAGGTTTCGTCGTACGGCGCTGACCCAGATTGGCTCAGCTTGGTTCCACCAATGTGGCTCCATGCTCTCGCTCGCCGCCATCTTGAAGTAGACATTGAGTTCTTGGTTGTACATGAAGTTTCCTACAATGCCGTGGTTCTCCGTGTAGAAACCTACAGAGTGCATTTTAAAAAGAAGGTTCAACTGACGGTTATATGACGTTGAAATGTTTACACCTTCACAAGGGTCTCGAAGGAACCAGACGGTTGTATTTCGCGTCACAAAGATACCAGGTGTTTATTTTAATTTGAAAATATATCTAAAAAAGCAGTGAAAGGTACATCAAAGCGGTCTGCGCAGGTGAGTCAAACGGCCAGAGGGACATAATATGGTGGAAGAATGGTTACGAGAAGTTGAGTCATAGACCGATCTCACCATGCGTTTGGCGTATGCGTGACGCCACCATAACTTTAATTCACGGGAGGAAGACGGCCGTGCATGCAAGGGCTCGTGCCGTCTCGTGTTCCACACGCGCAGAGCTCCAGCAAGGTTGTTGCCCGTGCAGAAAAAATAAAGTTCCCTCGATGCATTGCGGCAGCGGTGGCGTAGTCAAACTGGATGGTAAGATCGGTCTATTAACTATATTTCGTTCAATAAATATTTAATCAGTGAAATTAAACACAGGGTTCCAAATAGAAGCTTGCTGACCTTAATAAAAAACAACTAACTTAGTAACATAAAGAACTATTAAAACACGCCTAAAGTGCGGGGTGCTTTAAAGTTACTATTCATGTAGCAGGCTCGATAATAGCGGTACAAGAACGTGGATGATAATCTTATCTTCTGCGTGCAGAGACGAGATAGCGAGCTGATATTTCAGATTCTTTTAAACAGTTTGTATTAAAAGGTTTTTAGTAGACGGATCTCATCAAGCGCTCACCCGTTCAGTGCACGCGTGACGCCACACGTAACTTTAGTCTACACGAGGCAGCGGCAGCGCGTGAGACGGAGCGTAGGTGTTCGAGCTCTGCGCGCGCAGACCTCCAGCCAGATTGTCGCACGTGCAGAAGGAGTGAAGTTTCATCGACCATAGCCTCCTCTATAGGCCCGTAGCTCTCAAGTTTTGAGCAGCGCACCAGGCGAACAAAATAGAATATTTGGCTCGGGTTTCGAACATGCGTCAATACGCTTCCCCACTAGAGTTTTTTTCTACTCCGTTCCATTCTATACTTGTTTCAGCTTGGGTCCAGACGCAGGCGATGTTACAAGCGCGAGCTCCGGGCTTTCAGCGTCCCTGCCAAGCACGCGCAATCGTGCAATGCAACCACTGTTCAGGGCCACACGCTCGCGCTCGTAGCATCGGCTGCGTCTGGACCCAAGCTGAAACGAAGTATAGGTTCCAGCGTAGCAGGGGCTACAAGAGCGAGCTGCGAGCTTTCAGCGTCCCCGAAAAGCACGCGCACTCGTGCAGTGCGATCATCTTTCAGGAGGACGTGCTTTTGCGAGTAGCTTCGGCTTCGCTATCACGTAAAGTAGAAACATACGTGCTCGCGGAAGCTATGAAAGAAGGCAAAGATGAAAGGAATGCTTAAATGGACGCTGCAACCGCGAGCTGCAGAAGTCTTTTTTTATAGGTTTTGTTATTGCGCATTTTGAGATGCTTGCATTCGAACGTGGCACGTGCAAATCGAACGTTACAGAGCCACCTGGATGGTTCAGCCATCATAACATGGTCGCGTCTATACCCTATTTCACCTTATGATGTACCGCAGCAAAGGCTACAAGCGCGAGCTCCCCGCTCTAGGGAACATCTCGGCGGCACGAGCCGAGATGTTCCTCTAAAGAACCCTCTCCCTGTGGCCCGCGTCCACCATACAGAGCTACTATAATGTACGCTAGCGATTCCACTGGCGCTAGTGTCTATGCGACTTCTGGGAGGCAAATTAAAGCAGACAGCAACCAGTCTACTTTATCTGTGCTCCTGCGCATTCATATGGGAAAACGCAGGTGCATTTTGCCTCTTCGCCGAAAAATAACAGGGATAACATTTGTTATTTCGGTCGTAGCGAGAAGTATGTGCCTTTATCATTATTGCAAAAGTGCAACTGCTTTAGTTACAGCATCTTTATTTACCAGTGAACGATGTTAAACTTCGCTATATTTCAGGCCCAAACCTCTGTTCCATAGCAGGTATGTAAAAACGAGCGACGATTCTAAGCACAATAGCAATCGAAACTAAAGTAGAGGGTTTTCAAAGCTCGCCAGCATTAATGGGCAAGTCCTGACACATATATAAAAATGGCCGCGTCGTGCATCTTTACGAACAGTTAAAAACATTCAAAACAATATATAGAAGAAAGTACGTGGGCTATGAAAGGTGTATTTTTCATATTTGTTTTGCCGGGTAGCTTTATCGGGCACCTGTTCTCTGGTGTCTCCCTATTCTTAAAGATTTCGAGCGTATGGGTAATGTTTTGAAGGAAAAACAAGCATCGTCGCATCTATTCATGAGCTGAAAAAATGAAGCAGGACCTGTTTATTGCAAGTCAGTCTATACTACTCGGTTATAACTTAATTTTGATCATCTACATGCGCAGGAAGTTACTGATCCACTGTTACTGCGTAGCTCTTGCCGTCTCTCCTGGTTTTCCAGGCGTCCTTTGTTCGTTTGGCTCGTAAATCCCCTGTGCTGAATAGCGCCGACGCCAATTCGCGCTAACAGTGTCCAACATTGCACATGAATGCATGTATGAAGCTGTTTCGGCACTGTGTCGAATGCCATGAATTTGAAATAAAAACGTCGTAACTGACCAATTATTTTGTCTGGGTGTCTTAAAATGTTCCAATCTACATTGCACGTGCAAACTATTCGTGATGTTTGCTCTTATAATGAAGCGCAGGAGAAAATGCAGTCACTTTTTCCCATCGAAATACATTACCGGCAGTCAATTTCCGAGTGGTTGCTGTCTCAGCTCGGATCAGCGACGCCTCCGAGCCGTCCTTCGGCCCGTGGCGGCTCCTGCGCCCGACGACGCGGTACGGCCCGAAGCTCCCGAGGTTCTCCAGTCGACCCTGCAGCCGCCGCCGTCACCGACACCACGGACGTCAAAGCCGGTGGTTCGCTCATCATTCACGAACCCGAGCTGGACGCGCGTTACCCGCATGACCGGAGTCGTTGGCGGGCAGGGCGACTATTTCGACCAGTAGCGACCCGAGAGTGATGCGACGGATCTCCCTCGATCGGTGTTGGAACTAACGCGTTCCAAGTAACGTCGTTACTGGTAACGCGATAGTTATTTTACTAACGAACAAACGTACTCGTTAGAATCCCAAATGACTAACGAGTAAACTAATTCGTTATTAATAATGCGAAAGCATTAACTGTCCCATGGAGCGAGCGGACGTCATCAGCTTTGAAGCCACGCCAAACGGCATCTAAACTCCTTTCTCCAAGTAAAGCCGGCTCCCAGCTTTGAAACTACGCAAACGCCTAGCCAAACGGCACCATAGCGTCCCGCGTTGCCCAGGGGTGCTGCGAAAAGGGTCTGTTAGGCCTTGTTTTGCGGTAGTACAAACCTGCAGCGTCTCAAACTGTCAGGCATGCAGAAGCGTGCCTGCTCTGGTGCGGAGCGCGAGATCACGAGGAAAGTACAACGAAACAACAAAACATCCGAACGCCGTCAAAGCTAGTGACCCACGCCGGTCGTGGCTAAGACGCTAAGAGCGCGAGCCATGAGATGCCGTTTCACGCGTTCCAAAGTAGACATGACAACAAAAAAGAAAATGAAAGAGCGTCGCGACACAGGTTTTCGACGTCACCGCTCCAGAGACAAGCAAACGTGTACCTCTAGCGGTGGTGGCATGCAATTTGGCACTTTGGATATGTCTTGCGGCGTTCAGTCTGGCCGATTTTTGGCGTCCAAGGGCTGTTTTTCGTTCTTACGGCAACAGGCAGAATTAAAAAGCTCGACCAGCGTGCCATAGGCAGTGCGAGGCTCAATCAGGTGAGCTTGTACTACCCAAAACGAGGCGCTACAGTTTGCTCATAAGCTTCAGCCAGGAGGCCTATACTTCGTTTCAGCTTGGGTCCAGACGCAGGCGATGCTACAAGCGCGAGCTCCGGGCTTTCAGCGTCCCTGCCAAGCACGCGCGCTCGTGCAATGCAAGCACTGTTCGGGGCCACACGCTCGCGCTCGTAGCATCGGCTGCGTCTGGACCCAAGCTGAAACGAAGTATGGTTTCCTCGATCCCGAAGGAGCGGTGTGAAGCTGATGGATTTCGGCTTCGGTCCCACTGGCTGCAGCGCGTCATGGTTTCAAGAAACAATGCTCCTATTGAGCCGCTGCGCGTCGGTTTCAAGGACCGCCACCCCATGGCGCTGCGTGCCCGCGAGGCAGTGGCTCCATCGCTCCACGCCCATGATCAGCGCGCCGAAGAGAGCGCGAGGCGCTTGAAACCGTCGACGCAAATACGCCGCAGACGAAATAAGGGAGCGGAAGAGCGGCGTACATGCTTTCGCATTCACAACTTCTAAGACGTTCTTAGGTGTACTCGAGCCTTTTTTACGGTATCTCCTATCAAATTACCTTACCCGTTACTCATTACTTTTGATTAAAAATGGCCGTATGATGATTTGAAACAAAATTATTTTTATTCTGTACACTACATAAAAGTGACAAAGAAACCCCAACTAAGCTATGTATAAACGGCGTCATTTCAAACTCCTTCGGAAGACACTCTTAACGTTCCCACGACCGGGACCAAAAGGCGCGAGATTATCGCTGCGAGGAACCTCTAAGCGTCCTTGGAGCAGTTTGTAAGGAAGCTGCTAAGGTCACCGTCACCGTACCCTGAAAGAGCGGCCGTCTCGCTGGAAAGAGACATCCGTTCAGAAGGCAACAGTCCGCCTCCGCTCGAAGAATTTCGCCTCGGCGTCCGTTGCCACGCTGGTCACATCCTTTTCTTCAAAATAAATAAATACTCGTTCTGTCAACAACAGAAAGAATAAACTAAGTTTGGAAGCGTTGATGTTCCCTCGCTTTGAACCAAAACAAGTGTGTGTCTGGGTGCTGAGCTGTCGTTAATTGAAAATGCGACGCTGGTTTGTGAAGGAATAAAATAACGTTAATTTTACTGTATTAACTGTGATTACATGAGGAGGTCTATTTTTCGTCCATTAGGTGGCGTGCATCCGTTCGTTCTTTTCAGAGCGGCTTCTTCTTTTCAGGCAGGTGCTGTGGGCAAGGTTCAGTTCCCAAAATCGCGGTCGCGGAGCGTCACGAGTTCGAAGATATATATTACACATCCTGTCGACAGTGAATCTTTTATTAACCTGATCAATGCAACGTAAATTTCTTTGTTAGTGTGTCTGGCGTTATCAAAATTTTGAATTTTTATTGTTCTGTGTTCTTTTGAATTGTTTATTTATATTGCTGGTTGCTGGCTTTTGCTGTTTGTGTGAGTTCCCAAAGTATAAATGTGACCCGTACCCTACTCCTCTGCTGTAATGCTCCGGCGCTGCAGAGTACAAATAAATAAATAAATAAATAAATAATCACTCTGAACAAGTGTTTTGTTACCGAAGTTTATAGAGCCAGTTTTTTATAAAGAGCTGTCGTATACTATCAGTGAAACACAAAGTAACGACAAACTAACATAAAAGTAACGTCCGCTGGTCATGGCAAGTAACGACACCGGTATTTTGTTACATTTGAAAAGTGGTGACGGAGCTCTGTAACGCGTTAGCTCTTTTCCAAGCTAAGGAGTAACGAGAGCCTCAAAGCTTCGTGTCTGGGACTGACCCGCAGCGCGAAAGCAAGAGGGCCCCAGTACTGTACGTCACTGGCAGCGCGGTGTAGAGCAACGCCGCTCCATCCACGGAGCCCCGATGGCAATTTAGGCCTAGCGACGAGTACGGAAGACCGCACACACGGCGACAGCCGCCGAGTACGGCACCGAACGAGTTCACTCGTTTTCCAGTCGCTAGCTTTTGGGTATACAAGCGACGAGTACGGCATAGCATAGCGCACGCACGGCGGTGGCCGCCGAGTACGGCACCGTACGAGTTCACGGGTTTTCCAGTCGCTAGCTTTTGGGCATACGCACTAACTCTTGCTGCATATGCTGGATAACTACCACGTATACAGAATTAAAACAAAATCAGCTTACCTTCTATCTTTAGACGGCTAGGGCAACAGAGTTAGGTGCCGCTTGGCCTGCGTATACGCTTTGCAAGTCCGGCTTCAGGCGCTGCCATCTTGCTCGCTGGGTGCGCTTGCACGCGTCCTAATCCGAATGCGAAGCCTTGCTAAGGCGTTATAATCGGATTATGGCCGCGCCGAAGCGCACCCCACTGGGCAAGATGGCGGCGCCCTGAGACCAGACTTGCAAACGTGTATACTCGTTGAACGAGAACGATCCTGACGTCACGTCCACGATTTCCAGTGTTGCCGGGGCCTCGAGCGGCTAGTTCCGGTTTTGTCGGCCGCGCCCCAAACAGAACTTTGAGGCGTCGATATCTTTAAAACTACGCACGATAACGAGAAAAAATTACACCTTGCAATTCAGGGACGCTGGCTGCACTAAAAACAGTCATATTCCCAAAATCGAAAGTATGGACCGGAGTTGCACTTTAAGGCAGCCAAAAAAATCGACCCGTCCCCGTTATAACCTATATGCCTTATTTTCTCGAGAAATAGCCGCCCTCCTTATAAAACATTCTCTTGCGTCAATTTTTCTGCAGAACACACATCCAACCAAACATCGCGTTCTGCGTTAAAAAAAAACAGCGAATAACAAGGTCGAGAACACGATGCTCCGTAAAATGCGATCTGAGCAGAAATCTTTTTCGCGCGAAGACGTTATCTCTGCCCTGCAAATAACTGCCATTTGTTTCTGCCGGTGGCGGTGATTCGCTATCCCCATGCTCCGCGGGAAAGCGAACCCACAGGCTTTGTTCCTAAACAGCGCAGCTATTATTTGAGCAAATACGGTAGTCAATGCAAGTTCCTTGTTTTCAAAAGTTTTGAGTCATGGCCTAACAGCTCACTCACCGGTAACCAAAGAGTACCAGTTGGGATATGAAATTGCCGGTGTCACGGGAGTAAGATGGTCAGCCCTTACTCCTGACAGTCCAGTTGTCCAGAATCCGTGGTGTCTAGTTTCATCGATGTAGTCCCACCGCAACCCGTCTATCAGAAACAGCAGAACGTTCTTTGGTCTATATTCTTCAGCACCATCGACTCCGCTTAATGCTGCTAAAATGGCAAGACAATTGAAGGTGCCGAACGTTCTCATGTCAAGATTTTGTTCCTGGAGTCTGTAAGGCAAGCAAGTCAACCAAAACACGGCCGTTCGCACACGAGAAGAGAGGAACGAACACGTATGAAGTACCTCCGCGCGAAAGAGAGGAGGCGCAAAAAGGCCAGAGGGAGACATCACGTGAGCGACGAAGCTCCGTATAAGCACACGCTATTCTTTTCGGTTTTTCGGTGAGTGACAAACGACATCTCGACCACGAGAACTTCGTTCGTCGTTGCAGTTCTGCTATTTGCTTGTGTGAGTATTCTGCTATTTGCTTTGATGCGATTGAATTGCATTGTGTAGGGTCAATGTTACCTCGTCAATAAATCTTTTCGAAATTTTACGGTATTTTTATAGCTACCAGAAGAAGGGCCTAATTTTGAAAGGGGCCTATTCGAAGAAAAGAACGCTTAGCAGAGTCTCGAAGCACCTATTTACCCTTCCTCGACAACTACACAATTTATCTGAAACACGACACATCATTTTTATGCGCAAAGGTGAATGGCGCGGGACCAGGTGCTCTTCTCGTAATAAAGGGGCTCTTTGGAATTGTGACATTACTGTCCAGTTCACGAGTGCGCGGCCAAACGATAACGCGTTAGCAACTTTGTGATGAGGATCGACAGGTAGTAAGATCGAAATAAAGTGCAGCGGTGGCGGCAAAGGTTGCTTTACTATTCAATAAATCTCCACCCTCCACCTCCACCTGCACCCCCCCCCCCCCCGTTTCACGGCGTGCCCGGCAGCCTGGCCCGCCCTCGTCCATAGAAGGACATTTTTGTCTGAGCTATCAGTGTCAGCCTTCTTCTAAATCGCTGGATGAATGATCGAAATATATAACGATTTGCATGAAGATGAAGATGATCATGCGACTTTTTCCCTTTGCAGCGGGCGAGCGCGAAGAAGTTTCATGCCCTAGCCAAAAAATAAAAGGTGAAAAAAACGTAAAACGTTTATCTTCTTTGTGCCACTAGAGCTCCAACCTCGCCTTCGCCCTCTGGACAGACTGAGCTCGCGATCCTGGTGTCTGTCCCACTCCGCATTGTTTGCTGTGGCCTGAGAATGTATGTTTATGTATTTATCCGGCTCTTGCTCTTTGCGACGAGCGTCTATAAAAATAGAAAAGAAAAAACACCCCTTTTTTCGTCAAAAAAGAAAACAACACAACAACAACAACAACCGGAGTACTGTTGCTCCTTGAGTCGCCGCGCTGGTGCTCCTCGTAGCTAATGGCTGAAACAACTCGTTAGATCTCCCGAGACTCGTGTCGTTGAGAACTTCCTGAAACCTCTCCTGATGTTTGTCTGCCCGCCTTCTTTCCGTCTGGAACTGCCTCTTCAACTCCCTCACCCTTGAAAATCCCTTCTTGTCCTGAGTTTTGCGTTCCTCGAAGTTGTCCTTTAGCTCTTGCTTCAGCTTCTTTGCTTCCTCCGCTTCCTCCTCGAACCAGTGTTGCCAACCTATTTTTCGAAAATACCTCACGCCAGCGTCCAGAAAACCCTACATTACCCCTACGAATATTTCTTATTACCCTACATTATACCTTACGAGGCAAATCTTTGTTCAAATAATACTGTTGTAATACAGGGTAATATTATTGCAGTACAAAGCGACAGGGCACGCATGCGCGCGCATACCTGCGTTATTCTAGAACACCATCCTTGCATGTGCGCTGTGTAGCATCAGCAGGGCAGTGATGTAGCGAGCGCACAGACATCCCTAACCAACATGTTTAGCCGATTTGTCGTGAAATTGAAAACTGGGCTACGTGGGACCTGCACTCGCGGAGAGAGACAAGGCGGCTCATTACAAAAGGAAGCTAATCCGAGCGGTATATTGCCGCCCGCGCAGCTCGCCAAGTAGGCAGCGCGCGCGTGGCCTAATGGCTATCATACCTGCCTCCCACGCAAAAGCCAGTGTTCGATTCCTGGGAGCGACGTGTTTTTCGTTTATCCCTGCAACTTAGTGTTCTGGTAATTTTGAGAATTCTGATTCTTGTTCGAGGTCCGAATGTTCTACGCGTCGAACTTTCTGCGCCGATTATTCCAGTAGCCCAGTCGTGTACATAAGGGCGAGCCAGGGTCAGTTTCGCCCCAGCGCTCGGCTCTGCTCTTTCGCCGACTTCGACGCCCGCGACTCTCTGCTATTATCTTCTGTTTCCTTTTTTTGGGGAGGGCACAAGTTCGTCCCCATTAAACGTTTCAGATTTCCCCAGTAATTCTTTGTTTCACCTTGTCATTCGTAACGATATTAGCTTCTTTGGGTGTACCGCCTAAGGGATTCGTCAAAACTAAGGTACTCTCGTCAAGCGAGACTATTACACCAGGGAGGATAGGAAACCGGTGTCTCTTCATGTATTCGTTAAAGTGTCATTCGATGAAACGTTAGGGTATCGGCTCGTATCACTAAAGGCCTGTCCGAACAGGCTACTAGAAACCACGACTCCTGCAAAAGTCGTCAGAATTGAACCGTCCGGCAGTGCGTCGGTCGAATGTCTGTTTGGACACCGGCCAAGCAAAGTTCGAGAAGCATTCGCCTCGTCGCCTCGCGTCCACTCGCCTCCTCACGAAGTCGACCAGAGCCTTGCTACCGCCGTCACCATCATCGGGAAGGCCAAGCGGTCCGCGCTTCGGGTGGATTTGCCAGATCCCGTCGTCGAGCGCGCGTTTCGGTCCGCCTTGGCTCGGCATTTTTTCGGCTCAAAATCCACGCTCGTAGCTCGAAAAAATTAATAAAGCTGCGAGTCGCAGAAGGTGAACGACTTTTAGTTGTTCTATGAAATACTGAGAACTTAAGAATATAGCATTTATTTTATTAAATTTCAAACCAACGCGTTTGTTTGTCTATACGAGTCGTTAACGTTAGGAACACGAGTTAAGCGGGAATCCGATCGCAAAGTCCACAGAACTGCTGGACGATGACACGACCCTGGACACGATGCTGGCTGCCTAGCTTGCCCCCGTCACATTCTGAGTCTTCACCTTGTCCATTTTCGGGACTTCAATAGCGGCGGAGGCCTTGGGCGATTGACCGACAGCCAAGAGAGTGTCGTGAATACTCCGGACTCACGTGATGAGCTAGAGCGAGGCACGCCATGGAGGAAGCGAGGGGGAGATTTGACGCGGCGGTCTCTTCCGGCAGATTTGATAGAGAAGTTTCCCCGACGCCGAGCGCAGCGCCACACGATTTGCAGGAGTCGTGAGTGTTGTGGTATCCTGTTTGGACACCCTTAAAACGTCGTTCGCTCAAGTGAACGCATTCAGTCCCAACTACTTGTGCAGTCGGTAGGCGGTCTTCAAACTGCCTACCGACTGCACAACGTGCGGAAGCTCCGCAGGAGCTTTCAAATCGGTCTCCGTACTCGTCGATTATCCGTGATCGACGCTCTATGGGTGTGGTAAGGAGAGTTTATTGCAACGCGCTAGAACTAAAGAGCGCCCAGAAAGACTGGTAGTTCCAGCTATGGTTATTTACAGCATGCGCACCTTATGCCAGCGCATAGAAAAGCCCAGTTGAACAGGTGGCAGCCAGTTCTGGATGGCTCGGGGTGGTTCCGCCCGCGCTGCCACGTGTTTCGCAGTTGTAACAAGGACCGCCGGATGAACCAGAGTTATCAAAGAAAAATTGACGGGACCATTCCCACTGGAAGTATACCTCTTCTGGCTCCAAACTTCCTAAGCGCAACTCACATCTCCTACTTGCTCCAGCTCTCCAACTTGGTGTGTGGTGCTCTCTGTTAGCACGTCTTGCAACTTGAATACTTTCGTTTTGCATGATGTCGTGGTGTGGCAGCACACGGGTTGTAAAGCTATGCAAAACTTTCACGGCACTTTATTTTTTCTTGCAATTTGTTTTTGCTTTTTGTTTTATGCTTGCCGTTGAAGAAGCAAAGTCTGCAGTCTGAAAATACCCTACTTTTGGCGGGGAAATGGCCGGACGGCCCTACAACCCTACAATGTACCAAAAACAGGTATATGCCAAAAATGCCTAAATTACCCTACAAGTAGGGTAATTACCCACGGTTGGCAACACTGCCTCGAACACTTCTGGCTGTTTGAAATCTCCTCAAGAGTGTGCTTCCACCTATCGCTCAATTTATGAACGATGCCCGAGGTTGGTTCTGCCGCTTCGCAGAGATGGTGCCACTTTCATAGAGCAGTGAGAGCAGCTGTCAGATTCCACGGAGACGCTCGATGCGTAGGTGGCGTAGGCCCAGGGTTCATAGGACAGTTAATTGGCTAGTAACGTCGATAAACTTTACCGCAAAACAACAACAACAAAAGCAACAAATAATAAAGGCGCTACAAAAACGATGGCCAAAATTGCGAGATATTTCATTTTAGCTTGATTCCGAGGCCCCATAGGCTGTCACAATGTTAATAGTGTTACAAACGCCTCCTACCATCGATCCTACTACAATGAGAGTTTTTTAAAGGTCGTTCGGCCTCAGTGCGCCGGTGAACAAAGTAATGGTAACCTTACAGGGGCATGACACTGGAGTCACTAAAAAAAAAAAAAAAGAAAACTTCACGGGCAATGAAAATTATTTACGGAACTATACTTCGTTTCAGCTTGGGTCCAGACGCAGCCGATGCTACAAGCGCGAGCTCCGGGCTTCCAGCGTCCCTGCCAAGCACGCGCGCTCGTGCAGTACAGGCACTGTTCAGGGCCACACGCTCGTGCTTGTAGCAATCGGCTGCGTCTGGACCCAAGCTGAAACGAAGTATAGTAAAATTTTAGTTTTGAAATGTTCTGAGTTTTAGACATTACAATATTACATTTCTTCAATATGCTGGGCGGAAATTCAAGATTTTCCGAAAGTTGCCCAGAGACCTGATGCAAACAAGTATGTCGAGCCTGTAAGTAATGCACAGGTTTATAATTACGATATTGCCGCTCATAATGCTTGCGAGGAATACTACAATTTATGCAGTTGTTTGGCAAAAATCACTTTTTTATGGAGTTCTGCTGAGAACGTTTTAGTTTATTGAGCCTAGACTTAGAAGAGGAACAAATTCATACCATGAAGAGCGTTGGCAATTTGATTGCTGCACACCTCCTGGGCATGTTGGTCGCAAGTGCGCATGCGTTTCGCTGTCGCGAGGTGAGGAGGAAAGTAGGTGGGAAGGTAGAGACGCTTTCCGACGACAGACGCTTTCGTCTCCCCGTCGCAGCTCGTACTGCGAACGCGACTCATAAACCACGTGAACCTGATCGAGCAGTTGGACGCACTCCGTAATCTCGGCACACTATAGTACCTCTACGTTCAAAATGTACACGTAAAGCAAAAAAAAAAAAAAAAGAAAAAGGAGGAAATGAGTTTGAAAGCAATGTGAGCACTCTGGCCAATCGTACGATGACACAAATCTCTGGCCCGCGTTTTATGCTGTTTTTTTTTTCTTTAGTGGACAGACAATTGAGAAATACAACGAAACTTTGCTGCATTTTAATATTGGGAGAAGTAAATCAAAATCTCTGCCGGGTAGCGGAATAATTATTATTCGATATCTCTTGTTTGTGCTCAGACCCAGAAAAACGATATTTGGCGTGGGACGTCGGGGTTTTAGAACAGTAAAATTGAGAAATATAGGGAGAAAGGAATCGACCGACAAAGAGAGGTTGGAGAAAAATAATGGGGCGATTTTTTGTTCGAAAAAAAAAAAGACGATGAATTTCCCAAGCTGAAAAATTCGTGAACAAGAATGGTTATATAAAACATTTCGTGTATGTTTTTTTTCCTCGTCTTGGGCCTTCTTTCTAAACTAATGCTGAAACACTTCTCGCCCAGAGCAGTCTTGACATCGTATCGGCGGTCTAATAATAACGCTAATAAAAGCGGGGTTGGTCATACATTTTCCTTAACTCTCACTTAAGAGTTAACTCTAATTTCAGCTATCCCCGTTTTAAGAATAATTATGGTCTTCTATTCTAATGTATTACCCGGGAAATAACTTCGTGTTTCCACCTCTATGGTCTATTACTAAACGGCGGTCTTGATCTGTCTTCAATGATCTTCAAAACAAGACCGACAAAATATTCGTACTTTTCTATACCACCGCACCATTCTAGTAACCGCGTTCACTAGCAGTGGATATAACGTTTACCTGAAGCAGGGAATATCTATGTAAAAAGATTTATTATAAAGCCTCGCACGTTTACTCAAAACGTTTATTAGTACCAACCTTTGATCTATATTGAAAAAATATCTGAAACTGCGTGCGATTCTAAGCCATCTACCACTGTCGTTCAAGCATATTTACATTTAAATAATTTAGGCATGAGCGCCGAGAACATATTTTTTTTGTATCTACACGCTGTCTTTTTGAATGGGGAAAATGTTTCGCATCAGATTTAGTACTAATCTTGTTCTTTTAAATGGAGTAATTTAGACTTCGGCGGCCATTTTGTTCCATGACTCAACGTTAAAAAATAAGAGGTTATACCTCAGAGGTTGGTGGAACCATTGCAGTATTCGTATCATCGCTGGAAGGAAGGGTGTTCAGTTGCACTGGCAGGCCAGATATCGACTCTACAGCACGTACAGTCAGTACTCATTGAAAACTGTTCAGTGGTGTCTCAAGAACCGGCTTCTTGAAACGCCTGTTCGTTGGTGGCTATAGAGACGGTGTCCGGAAGATTTACGGGCACCTTTTCGCTTGTTTCAAACTTATCGTTTTGGAATAAACTCCATATGGAGTTTCGCGAAAAGGTTTAAAACAATATGTGTGAACCATCTGTGTTGCTTGCTTAACACTTGCTTAACTTCCTGCCCACAATTGTCCCTAAAACACGCTAAAAGGGGGCCCCAGTACAAAAAAAAAAAAAAAAGCTCCATAACCGTATTTCTATCGAGCGCCAATTAAAAAAAATCTAATAAGGGGCATGGGAGGCCGTGTTAAATTTTGTTATTCTGGCACGACTCTTGTACTACAAGCTCACAAAACGCCAGCTGGATCTAGAGACGGGAACTTTATGGTCATCCTTGTTTCCCTGTTGAAAAAAAAAAAGAACGAGAAGGCCATTGTGCCAGAGGCCCTTCGGAGTGTTTCTTCTGCTTTCTGTCTGATCTTTTCTTAAATAAGAAAAAAAAACGACCAACATTTTTAAATTTTCAGGGGACACCATGGGGCCCCTGATAGCCCGGGGCCCAGGGCTGCAGCCCCCTTAGCCCGTACCTTAATCCGGCCCTGGGGGCAAGCCTCCTTGCACCCCCCCGCCCCTCCTTCCCGGTTGGCTGCCCATATAGTCAAGAAATTTAGCCAGTGTGGTACCACTGCTACCTTGGAGTTTAACGGCATGACGCAGTAGTGGCACACGACCGCACGCCGGCACGATGCTCATTCGAATCCAAACGGACAGGGGTGGGGATTGAGCTCAAGATCCCCAGGTTCCGTAGCGCGGATTTCGTTTTACGTGCTCCGAGCTACTGTGCGCTAATTACACACTCGGCCGCCGATCCCCTTTCCGTCTTCGGGTAAAAATAGGGGGATATACGACGACCTGTTGGGGGGGGGTATTGGCGGCCGAGTGGGCTAGCGCACACAAGCTTGAAGCACGTGGAGCGGAAGCTCGGGCTGCAGAAATCCTGGCTCAATCCTCACCCCTGCCCGTTTCGATCTGTATAAGCATCGTACCGGCGTGCGGTCGTGGA
Organism: Ixodes ricinus; assembly: GCA_037355805.1. Lineage (NCBI taxonomy): Eukaryota > Metazoa > Arthropoda > Arachnida > Ixodida > Ixodidae > Ixodes > Ixodes ricinus. Next base: position 57,320 of record JAZHYW010009480.1, read on the forward strand.
TCACTACTCCGTGGTGCACGTTAGAGATCCCAGGATAGCGGTTGTACTCCACTGGCTAAATTGCTCATCTAAAGCGAGTGACTCGTCACAACTTTGAAATGGCTGACCAACTATAGACGTTTCCAATGTTTACAAAACCACAGTAGAGCGTGCGATCTTCACAGCCCCGCACGTGCGTTTTCGTCGCTTCGGAGAGCGAGCAAAGCACGCGCCATACGCACGAACACTCAAAATGGCACCGGCCACAAGCTCTTTTTTGGAAAGGTCTATACGCTGTATAAATAATCCACACAACACCAATTATTATTATCCTTCGGTGGCGCCCCTTTATGGTGTTTATCCCTGACGTCACGACCAAGATTATTCGTAGCGAGTGCCAAGTTCGATGGTGCGTGAAAAGCACCGTAGCCTATAGTCATCACTTTCCCGAATCAACACCGTAAGAGGTAAAAGTCTGGATTCTTGTTCGTATTCCGTCGACAAGAGCGGAAATCTGCTCTTTGTCGACGGAATAGACCATTTGCTGTCTTACCCAAGCATCATGGCGAGAATGCAGGGATTGGTGTTCCACGCGCCACACGCGCACGCCTTTCCTGTGCAAATGATTCGAAGTAAATAACCAAAAGAAAGCATTGACGAACGCGCGTGCAAGATGCCATTTGTTTTAGGTTTTTTGCTTTGGAAAAGTTACTACTGCTGAGGCCAGCACGTGCGGCGCGTGGAACACCAATCCCTGCATTCTCTTGATGCTTGGGCAAGACAGCAATAGGTCTATTGACCAATCGTGGAAGGCCGATCCTTTGTCCGCACCCGTCGCCAACAACATTCGTGGACTAAATCCCCTTCATATTTCAAAAGTAGCGCAAGGTGCGTCTATGCACGAGGCACGTGCAAACGTGCAGCCATCGAGAAGATCATGGCGGCACAGCGCAGCAGACTGAGCTAGCCCAAGCGGCACAAGAGTATTAGGCGAGTATCTACACAATACTGTTGGCAAACACTCCGAATATACGGTTCTTCCCATCCACACGATGTCCAGACAATATCGTTTGAAAAGCGGGGCCGTACCAGCACAATATCACTGGAGTACTGCTAGCGTCGGCTGAGCATCCGCCGGGCATCGCGTGTCAATCGAGTGCCGTCAGGGTCGTCCGAGTAGCCGCCAGATATCACCCGTGCATCCGTGCACAGAGTACTTAGAGAGTCGGCTGAGTATCCGCCGGGTATCGCGTATGTCAATCGAGTACTGGCAGTGTCGTCTGAGCACCCGCAGGATATCGCACGTATATCTACAGACTACTTGGAGCGTCGGCGATATGATCCGTTGCAACACAAGATGGCAGGGCGAGGGTAGAGCACGGGCCGGAGCGGAGAAGCAGACGGAACGTTGGAGAAGAGAGGGGGCTCCTTTCTCTCTTTTAGCGTTCCGTCTGCTTCCTCCTCCCCGGCCCTTCTTACCATCGCCCTACCTTCTTGAGTTGCAACGGACTATAGATACCGCTTAATTTATGTTACAAAAAATATTTTTATTTGCTCACGCTAACATTACGCTTCGGGCTTTTTGGCACCTTTATTATACTCAGACGCCATGTTCTTCCCAGAAATGGCGCGCGGCACGTGTCTCGAGCATTTCCACAACAATGGATGGCGCCA